>JNET01034483.1:0-15354 GCA_000697455.1 Basidiobolus heterosporus B8920 | reverse complement strand
AACCCAAGCACCTGTAAATAGATACAAGAAATGACTGAAAGCTGTATGGGTTCAAGTTTGGGTGATGGCTGTGAGAATAGTAGATTCAGTTGTGCTCACTAACGTGTACATTGAGAGAGATAGAAGTACGCAATAACTGAAATCATCCGATTATAAAAATACTGTTTTAAGCTTATCATTCGGTTACCAACGCATTGGGCATACGTGAGTACTTGGTTGAAAATCGAGGAAAGGGAAACTGAGCTGAGTCATGACCCTAATTTTGGTGTAAGCAGGTTACGGCATTGTTTAGGGAAGTGATTGATTTTCAACTATGAATCCATCAAACCCAAATTGGGTATTTTGGGGAGCAGATACCAAGGATTTTATTGGATATGTCCCACGTTATCAAAGATTATGAAAAACCCGGATTCATTTACCTGGATTCAGATCAGAAAAATTGAAGAATGGATCAAGCACCTATGGGAACCCGTAACAAATTGAGAAAAAACTACAAGAAGTGATCTTCAACACGAAATTATCGGAATCGAATGAACAACGTTATAGCCAAGCTACTGGAGTGCCTGCCACGTGAAGGTTCGCGAAACATGACCTCAAATAGGTCATCTACTGTTTTCGGATGTTTATCCCACTGGCCATGTCTAAGATAGGAGCTAATCATCCACTCGTGACTAAAGCAAGAGCCATGGTTACCCAAATCAGGAACTGACAGTTTTCTAAACAGAAGCCATCCATCACAGATTTACGTAATAGAAGTGTCAATAACAAATCATGGTTTCTATAGACACTACTAGAAGCAGATAATATTACGGACTGGTAACATGACTGCTTTCTCAGATCCAGGAAAATATGCTAGATATGTACGACGGGACCTAGAAAGGAACCCATGATGACATAAGGATGAGATAATAGGGTTCTCATGTACCGAAGAGGGTATTTGAAGCACCATGGATCTTTCTTATTCCGATTTTTTTCTCGTCTGAATATATTGACAGAAAGGGGGACAGAAAAGGGGATTTCCTTTAGTTTTGTCAGCATACCACCAAGCTTTACTATATTGTACTACTTGTCTAATAGCCTAATATTCACCTACTCAGCTGTACTTTAGCCATAAACATGCACTCTACTGCTAATGTACAGATCCCTAATTCTCAAACAACCGCTTCCTCTTTTACCAATACACCTACTCTCCTCTCTTCAGTAAATATATACGGTATTTATTTACACAAGTTTTTCTTGCTTGTCATCGTAGACTTCTTTGCTAATATTACTTTACCAGAGAAGTTTCCCTTTCTCAGTCAACAAAAGTACGAAAAATATCGAGATTTTTATTATAAAAACATGGATGTACACGGTCGACTCTCAAGTATGTCCTTGTTCTTTTTGTTTACTTGAATGGTTTCTAACTTGAGCCTACTTTAAGATGAAATTGTCTATAACTTATTTTCGTATCTGAACTTACCTTCGACGATTCTCGATCTCGTCTGGTTAGTAGTGTAAAAAGTCGGAACCTTTCTTCATCCCTCGCCTAAATTTGAAGTCATAGGTCTTTATGTGATGTCCATTCTACCGGACTTCTAAATTTACCAGAATTCCTCCTTTTCATATACTTCCTTAATCTGTATCTATCCTGTTACGAACTTCCAGTCAAGTTACCTTTATCGTTGCGTCGAGAGCTTAAACTAGCGGAAGATAGACAGTTGGAAGAGATGAACAAAAACCATTCTACCTCCAATTTTCTTGGGAACTCACGAAGATCGAATCAACTGTGGAACAAAGAACATGGACATTCGGCCGCATCGATTACAACAGTTGTGAACTCCCCCGAGAAATCGATTGGTACGTACGCGTGGTTCTTTGAATTAATCATTCTATGATACTAATATTCTTTTCCCTCGAAAAGTCTGGTTACCTCCTAACAAAGAACCACCTGACAGTGCTCAAGCCGACGATACTCAGTCCAACGACCCTCATGAATCATCCCAACATCAATCTCGCCATATACAGCCATCCACCTCCACCTCCACCTCCACATCCACTCATCCACATATACATATACATCCCAACCTCATAGAGCTAAAACAAAAGATAGCAAAACAACAAGAGGTCTTACACTCCCTTACAACCTACTCCAAAGAACAACAAGAGATGGAAGAAATAGAGCAGTTGAAAGCGAAGATCAAAGTGATCCAAAATGAGATCAATTCGGTAGAAGAATCACAACCGGACATGGATTTCTCGAAAGTGATTCCATTAATGATCAGCTCTTCCGAACAACGACATCAATTGGAAATGGAATTCGATGGTTTATTCTCGGAATTGGAATCATTAACTAGTAAGGCAAGGGAGTTGAATGAGAAATTGGCTATAGCAAGGTTGTCCTTGTTTCGTGTCAAGGATTTCAACCAATTCGGGACTTCTGTTCCTGAGATGGATGCTTCTCATGAGATGGTGGATGAGCAAGCAAGGCTCAAACATAAGGCCGCAGAGATGTTTGCCCAACGGATGCAGGCCCTCACTATCACTCTCTCCACTAATGATCCCGCCTCTGTAGAGGCTCAGGTCCGATTTGATGCTGAGAAGGCGAGAATCGAGAAGGAAAAGCGAAGATCTGATAAAGATATCGAACAGATTGAGCGTAAGGCTCACAGAATGAATTCAAGACTGGGTAGAGCTGAGCAGTTCATTCATCTCTATTCTGAGATTCTAATGGCGAATCAGGTGTCTGACCTGGACTCGTTTATGGAAGAGCTGAAGAGTACCCAAACACGACCCTGTATCACTGACAAATCCAGAAGCAAATCCTCATCCTCAGTGATCTCTAATCTATGTGAGTGTACAAGTTCAGTTCTCCCCAAGTCTCCTGTTTCGTTCGAGGAGCGTCAAAAGAAAATGATGGAGGAGGCACACAAAAGACTTATCGAAAGAGAAAGATATCTCACGGAGGATCTCACCCGGCTGAAGGAGGAGAAGGAAGACGCACACAATCGCATTCGTAGACAGGAGATTGAGTGGAAGAGCATCAGACATCAAGCATTGGCTCAGGCCCAAACCACCATTGCTAATGCTCGGGCAGAGATGCAAGCAGCACGGGAGGAAACTGCCGCTAAAGCCAATCGTAATAATCGTGCGCGGCTGGCTGAAGAAACGCAAGTCATAGAGATGCTGGCACAAGAGAAGATCGAAGCAGCCGATAGGGAGAGTCATGCAATCGAACGTCTAGCCAAGGAAAAGATCGATGCAGCTTGTCGTGAGAGAGAAGAGTTGGAGAACAAATTTCGGGAGCGGATGCACCAAGTAGAGATCGCCATCAAAAATACTGAACTCGAAAAGAACGAGATCATGAATATTTGTGAGGGAAAGCATCAAATATGTAATTCACACACTCCTCCTCCCATTCCACCCCCTCCGTTGCCAGCGTCGTTGTCTCCCAGCTTACTTGGTACGAGGTCATCGTGGCTAAACCGCAAACTTTCATCTCCGACCGACTTCCCTCGAACTTCGATTTCCAGCATCCAAAAAGCCTCAACTCTCTCCGAGTCCTACTCATTCGTTTCCCAGCCACTCGTTCCCAAGAATGAGGAGGTTTCACCCAATAGTCCATCTGAACAGCCAGCTTGTGAGCCCACTGATCCTTTGAGGCTTCCGTTCTCGGTGGAAGCACTTTACTCCTATACTGCTCCTGGAAAAGAATATCTGGGTTTTGAGAAAGGAACGATCATTCTGGTTGACCCTGAGTTCAAATCTGACGAGTGGTGGTTCGGGAAACTGGAAGATGGCCAGGAAGGTTGGTTCCCCAAAAGCTACGTTTATACCGAGAAACTCCCTAGTCAAGCGCCATTTCTGGCCAGAGTTCTGTATGATTATGAAGGAACATGTAACGATGAGCTGTTTGTCAAAGCCGACTCAGTTGTAGATATTTTAGAAAAGACTGATGCTAATTGGTGGAAGGCCCAATATCAAGGTAATATTGGGATGATCCCAGCGCGATACGTTCAGCAGTTGATGGTACTCACCTATTGAAGTGTAAATTCGGCTTCCTTTGCATACAATGCCAATACCAGTGCCAATACCAAACCTAATACATATATACGTATACCTATACCTATACATATATCTTGATCATTTTTGTTGATTTCCAGTAGAAATAAAAAACCAGGTACCTGGGATCTGAATGGTTTAATGGTTTAATCGTTTAATTTACCATAAATTTGCAATTTGAGACAAGATCTAGAGTGCCACAGTGATCCGATTGGCCTGCACGAATTTCCTTAGTGATGCTAGTGGATTTCAAAAATCCCTAAATTCCGAGGTTTGCACCTCAACAGTGTTTGCTTCCTTTCTTTGAAAACAATGTTACGTTTAGAGACCTCGGTATTAGCTTATATCGCAACACCCATCCTCACCTATTGCGGTCTGTCTTATTTCTTCTTTCGTAGACCGGAGATTCTTCATGAAAAGAAGAAAGAACCCAAGTTCAAGTATATGGTTTTGTCACACCGTGGTGGTGCTGGCGACCGAGTAGAAAACACTCTTCCTGCATTCAAGTACTCTACGGAGATGAAGTGTGACATGTTGGAACTCGATGTACATATGACCAAAGATGGGGAAATGGTGGTTTTCCACGATTTTACTGTGGACCGAATCACTGAGGCTAAGGGCTTCATCAAGGATTTCAACTACGATGAACTTCCCAAGTTAGTCCCCATACCTGAACACCAAAGCCAACCATTCGTTGCTGATCCTGATAGTACACGTATCCCTAAACTAGAAGAAGTATTCGAGGCATTCCCTGACACTCCCATTCACCTAGAAGTCAAACCCAACCACCCGGAACTCGCCAAAAAAGTATACGCCTTGATAAAGAAATATAACCGTCAAGAGAAGACCTTATGGGGTTGCGGTAAGGGCTTGGACATGCTCTACGACTTGGACCCCACCATGGCCAAGTTTTGTTCGGCTAGAACGGTAGTCAAGATCATTCTATCTTATTATGTTGGTCTACTTCCTTTCTTAACTATTCGGGAGGGATTTTTCAATATCCCTTCTTATGTTCCTACCAAATGGTTCAACATTAATTTATTGAAGCCCAAACTCTTTGACCATCTTCATAGACGTGGTATGAAGGTCCTCGTTTTCGCCCCTATCGTTGGTGCGGTCAATACCGCTGAAGGATTCAAAGCCTGTTTGGATGCTGGTGTGGATGGAATATTCACAGATAGACCGGTGTTTTTACGCCAATACCTTAAGAGAAATCAATTGTAACGCTTTAAATTAAACATACGTATATATCTATCTATCTATCTATATGTTGGAGGATTAATTTAGATAGATTGGTGTTGGTTGTTGTGTTCATTTTACTTGTTCTTACTGGGTTCAGATTCAATGGAAACACACGGTCCGATTCTATGCAGTCTCGATCGAATTCAACAACAAAAGCAAGGGTTCTTATTAGGGAGATAGATATAGTACAGAAATACGAGGTGAGGATTGGTTTGTTGAGCAAGTTAAGATGGGTCAAAATGGGGAAGGCCTCCTTGGATGTCTGGGGACCAGGCGTTGGCATGATCGATGCCAGTGGCAGTTGGATTCCCCAGCATATTTTGGTCCATGTAGGTGTTCCATTCTTCGACATCCATCGACATGGGAAAGCTGTTGAGAAACAATGGGCTCTGATTGGTATTGGTATCGGTGGGCGCAATGTTCATGAAAGGTTGGATGTTGTTGGGATACGTTGGTGTTGGACCAACCGGTGGATACCCAAAGGTGTTATGATCATTTTGGGAAATGTTACCGTACATAGTGTCAGCTAGATCGAAATTGCGCAAGTCTGGCGTGAAATCAAATCCATTCTCAACAAAGCCTGGGAGATTGGGCTGTGGCGTGGCTCCGTTTTGACTGAGAACAACTGGTGTCCGGCCCAGGTTGTCTGCTGAGCCGGGTGTATGTGAGGAATGCTGAAGGGATTGTTCGGATATTAGCAGCAGCACTTCGGAATCATTTCTCTGTGGTGAAAGCGTCATGTTTCTAATCTTGGAGGGATTGGGGCACGGGATTTCGTTCTCCAGGAGCTCAGGCACTAGTGGCCCCTGACTAGGAGGCGTAATTTTTCGATCATTTAACAATTCTTTCAGAAATACTAAGCAAGCACTTGCTCCAAACGCAAACATAGAATAGTACTCGAGAATGTTTAGACTAACAAACACATTGTTGCGGGCAGCCTGAGCTATCGCGGGGAGAGGAGAGAATAGGTTGAAAAGGTGGATAGTACACGCACTGAACACTCCAACCATCTTCATCAGGGTTCCACCAGCATAATTCTTCTGCAAAGCCTTGTGCTGAATATATGTGATCATGTTTGCTGCTCGTGTGCAGATAGTGAGGGATATGTGGTCCTCAAGGTTTGTGGTCTGGTCAATCTTAGGGAGGAAGGGACGGTGAAGAAGAATAAGAATCCCATAGTAGAGTGTACACAAAACTTCTGCGAAAGGGGTGTTGCTGTCTTTTTGTAGATCATAGTTGAATTCTGAGGGCAGAGTAGATTTCCAGTCATACAGCGCTTTACTAAGAATTAGCAACATAGACCCAGCCTTAGACGAAGACGAAGAACGAACAGCGTAGATAGTCTTCAGCACTTTACCGAAGATGGAATTCAGTTTAATGAGCTGCACGAAATACCTCAATGAGATATCAGTACTGCTTTGTAGAGGAGAGGAGTGTTCTTGGTTGCTATAGCATGACGAAGCTTTGTAATTAGCAGGCTCTTCTTCACTAGTGTAAATGAGCTTGGTATCAAAGTCGTTTTCGTCTATCGATACGGGTCGGCCAAGGATGGCGCTAATACACCGTTCAACCACGAAACATCCCCACCAAGCACGCTTTCTATTTTCGATTTCTACGAAATCCATGTTACTACGTGAGGGCTTTTTCAGATGGCGATGCAGGCCAATATCTTGGGCCATACGAATGGCCATTCCTAGAAACAGCCACCCGTCACTTGCGTACTTGGACATTAGCACCAACGCTTGAACCGTAGTCACTCGTGAGACACGATATTGTTTGTCCAACAAGTTCTTGGCTCGGTTGAAGAACACCTCTCCTGGGGACCCTACCTTGGCTGGATTGGCATACAGCTCACTATTTCCTGAATGAGTACAGGCTATAGCCAACACAGCATTCAATAACATAGACAATGACGTATCGTTGCTTTGTATGCGATTCAAGAAATCCCCTTTGTGGAACAACGGAAGAAAGGGGTGTGCCTTGTCGAAGTAGATATCTAACAGTTGATTAAGTATCTGAGGGGTGAGAAAATCCGTGGACGGATCACACATGAGTT
The DNA here is from genome assembly GCA_000697455.1 of Basidiobolus heterosporus B8920. Taxonomy (NCBI): domain Eukaryota; kingdom Fungi; phylum Basidiobolomycota; class Basidiobolomycetes; order Basidiobolales; family Basidiobolaceae; genus Basidiobolus; species Basidiobolus heterosporus. The sequence continues at coordinate 8,015 of JNET01034483.1, read as the reverse complement.
CAAATTCAATTTCAGGATTACTCGAGCCACCTGGTGCTTTTAGATACGTCTGATCGAACAAAGAACAGTTCTTGTAAAGCTTTCCTGGGTTCAGTATATACAATCCAGAACTGGGTCCGAAGTATTTACAACGATTGCGATCCTCAAGGGTTAAGGTACTCATATCTGAAGCAAAATCGTCGTCATCACTCCTGTCGTGATGATTAATAAGTCAATTCTGTGTAGCTAAACAACCATTCCACGAAATAGACACTTACTCTGTCAGTGATTCACCAACCGGACCGTCGCCTATGGGAGGGATTTCTACTACTGTCTTGTTTTTAGGCTTGGTGATTAACCTGTGCTCTTCTTCGCCGAGGGGATCGTTCAGCCCTTGTATCTGCGCAAGTAGGTTTTCTGCTATTGCTGGCTGAGTTTGCACCAGTTTATTCACTGTAGATTCGATTTTCTTCAACCGGGATTCCAACACTTCATTAAAATCCTTGTGTGGAGTTCTTCGACTGCGTGTGTCAATATACGTACACTCATAATCAAAAAGATAACAACCTCTGCATTTAGGCTTTGCTCCATCACATTTGACTTTTCGTTGACGGCACATATCACACGCCCTCCCTATCCTTCGTCGTCTCTGGGGTTGAGTTGATTCATTTTGCGAAGCCATTATACTAGACTTGGGTAAACCTGTTGAAGCTTGCTTTCGCTCTTTCAAAAAAGGGGATTTATTTCGGCAATCGGAATAGTATAATTTTCAATCCGACGTTCTCATTGAGTTGGGAAAATCATGAGCTTCGCCATCATCCTACCAATCCGCAGCTATCCACACCAATCCATTTATCTGCTTAAATAATGATCCATCCTGTGAATGATATCATCAGAATCATGTCTACCTTTCCTAAGCTTACTCTTCAAGGCACGCGCATTTACATTTATATATATATGCTTAGTATCCGACTTCATATCAGTGTTATGTATATGCTAGTGTCCAACTTCAAATATCAGTGACGAGAAGGCAGATAACGACCGTTTGGAGAGAACGTGATTAGTTTATCCAGTAATTATACATCAGACATCATAGAAATGAACGGATGTTTGAATGAATGCTAGAGTCAGGGTTAAGGGGAGGAGTAAGGGTGGTGGTAAAGGTAAAGGTAAAGGTAAAGGTTGGGATTGGTTTAGGCCACAGTCTGTTGTTGGTAAATGTTGTTGAACGGGGTTCTTCTACTTAGGAGCAACCCCTTGATGCTTCGGATATCAGAGCGGATCTGGGCCGGCAATCCAGAGCGATGTTCAGCCTGCAATTTGTAGATAGAAAAGTAGCCAGAAGTACCCAAAGACCTGGTCAGATCATAGAATGCCGATTTCACCTCATCCATAGATCTTTCTCTGGACTTGTTGATTTCTTGGTAAACCATCAGCTGTGTCTCGAAACGTTGCAAGGTCCGTCTCAAAGATTGGGTGGATTTCTCCAGTGATTTGACCGATGTATGCTCATTACTCTGGAGATTCTGGTGGTACGAAACCAACTCCTCGTGGAACTTCTGTAAATTCTTCGATTGCTGCTCGTAGCGTAAATGTTGTTCTTGTGTAAAGGAGTTGCGAATAGGCAGCATGACCAACTTGAATAATCCCAGCAGACCGGCAGTAAGTCCACTAGTTATCATCAAGGCTACTATCGTATTGCGAATTCGCGCTGCATTGGGATTTGGCGCAACCATGATAGAAATCGGCTGAGGAACTGGACCAGGCTGAGCATATGTGCGGGGTGGAACCGGGGGAAGTCCGGTAGACGTATTAAGACTGTTGGCCGATATCATTAGTAACTTGAATAAGGACTCAGCCAAGTGGATAGAGGGTGTTTATATCTTACCTTCTTGGAGTGTTACTTGGTGCCAAAGACTACGTGAAAAGTGTCAGGTTAGTAACCCAGCAGTGTCCCAGTAAATTACCATCATACTTACTTCGGCGCTGTTGTTATTAATGGATGCCTTTTCGACTGCTGCATCAATCTCTGCTTGGGTGAGCCCTTTCTTTTTCAAGAAGGCGATTTTTTTGGACAAAGGGGCAGTTTGAACGTTCGGCGAATTCAAGAAACTTAGAGCTTGAGCAATCATTTGAGGTCTTGGTGCAGGTTCGCTATTTTCATTGGTTTGACTGGTCGGATTAACGGGAGGGGAAGTAATTTGCTCAGGTGTTTCAGCAGTCGGAAGTGGACTTGTGGTTGTCGACACCACAGGGGTTAACTGGGATTGTCTTGCTTGTTGTTGGCGCTCAAGGAGCTCTTCCCGTCGTTTTTGCCTTTGTTCAGCAGCACTGGGTGGGCTCTCCACCAGAGTAGCAGGTTTCTCCTCTATGGTAATGGTTTCATTATCGAGAGGTTCAGCGGAATCCTCGACCAAATCAGTCTCGAACGGGTTGGGAGAAGAGGGGCTATCCGGCATTGAATTCAATACTTTTCAGAAAGGATAGGGATAAAAAAGAGTCAAGACGAATATACAAAAAATGAGGAGAATAGTCTACGGAGTTAGGGTGGATACCTACCCAATTCAGATGAACACTCAAGTGTAGCAGCCATGTGACTCTCACCATCCCACCATCCATCTCTAAGAAACATTGATAATCACAAAATTGCTTACGAAAAAGAGCAATCTTAGGCTACTTTGAGAATCTAGTATCACCCACCTTCGATATTTTACTAATTATTTTCTCACTGTATCAGATTTATGAATCTGTTTATCTTAAATCCAGTTCGACCAAATATGTTTAAACAAATCATAATAGTATGAATTTACAAAAGCTAGGTTCCTTGTGATATTAATGAACAAAACCACCGTTTACATATCGCAAGGGCGTGGTTTTCTATGGGACGCGGCAGGTAATTCTATTCTAACTTTAACATCGCACTCACCGTTTATTAACCAGACTCTCTAGCTGCCTGCACTTTAAGAAGTGAACACAGGATCGTAGGGGTGCTGGTTGGTTCCTTACCACGGTTACCCTTACAAAATAGCTTCTTTTCTTTACCACTATTATTGATGCCCGAAGAGATCACCTTTCTTTTGGAAAAGGGTAAGAGATTGTATCCTCGCCATAGCTTGCTTAAGTAGAATTCTACTAATACAGAAGTCTTATTCAGAACTTGTACTCTTGGTGGATGATAAAGATAGTCATAGAAAACCTACCACAACGGAAATAGAAGAATATCAAGGGGATTTGGCCAAAGAAGAGTACCGACGACAGCAAAAATTCGAGGAAAAGAAGCGAAATCAACGTAAGACTCAGGCGAATAATTCAGCTGGTCGATCTGAAGAGGTAATACCTACACAAGAACTTCGTAAGGTACGCAAGGCTGTCAAAGCCCCTACATCCTCTTCTCAGTATGCTTGGCACGATCCCGAAAAGATGTACAGCACAATAGAGGAGGCCAGGGCTGGAGGGTTATGGAGCTATCCTTCAACTGCTGAGGAAAAACTCCAATACAAGATCTACGTTGACTTGTGGCACCAAGGTTATTACATCACGCCAGGTTCAAAGTTTGGCGGGGATTATCTGCTTTATCCAGGTACATTCAAAATTTGTACAGTTTAATGGTTACAATACTTACTATATAGCTGCTTAAGGTGATCCACTCCGGTACCATTCCCACTTTGTTGCTTCTATTGTTCCATTCAATAAGGCGTTGATGCCTATTGACTTGGTAGGCTTTGGAAGACTCGGTGCTGCAGTTAAAAAATCTCATCTCTTGTGTAGCTATGATCCAACTCGGGAAGCATTTAAATATTTCTGTATTGAATGGACTGGGATGTGAATATAAGTGAATTTGTGATTTTCTACCTGCTCCCAGAGCAGGCCTAACTCATTTCTAAAATACTATAATAATAATATTATTAATGCCTGGGTTAATTAAACTTTGCTATTCAGTGTTGAAACCCACATAATTTAGCTTCTATTTAATCACACAAGAGCTTACCTGTGTTATTTTTACTTTTCAATTACTCTGTATCTTAGTAAACTTCCCTTGCAGATTTGAATTTGGTTGTTTTCACTAACTTTTATACATGTACCTGGGTCCTTCCTCAATACATTCTGCATGTTCCTTTGTTTACTTCTTGACAAAAGTGTAAATGCCAATTTGATACTTCATGGGTGTATTTGTGAACACCATAGAATTTTCTTGTTTTCCAAGTCCTCTATGAGAAATTGCTGTCAGAATACCAGCAGAAAATTGGCCAATTTTTTTCTGGATCCTTGATCACTACCAACCATCATAAAATTGGCAACCTACATATTTCTCAGTAGGAAAAATCCAGCTGCAGATGACAACTTTGGAGGAATTTATTTAATTCCATTATGTGATTGGTTCATTACCACTGTGAGAATTAGAAAAACAAGTGGTTCTCACTGGTAGATTTATTAAATATAAAATTGCCCTTTATACTTTTGTCAAGAAGTAAGAAAGCAATATGTAGAATGTGCTAAGAAAGGTCCCAGGAACATGTTTACAAAGCTTGGGGTCATCTGGACATATTTGAGAGAGTCTGGTGTAGTGTTGAGAATGGATCATTGAAGCACTTACATATCCTTCAAGCAATCTCTATATTCTTATAATAATAGTACCTACCCAAGTCTATGTTGCCTATATGTGTCATGATTTCATGACAGTACTGTCAAGAAACACCCATTCTTAGTATAACCCCATGCATCAGTTATCACCTCATGTCTTTTTGCCATTGGTTGTCCCAGCCTCAAGATCTCTATTCTTGCCAAGTCCAAGTAATTACCATGTATGGTAATAACGTTACACGAGATTCCTTATTTGGAATCCATGTCTCACATCCTAGTCTCCAAGTCCTTATTTGGAAATCTCAATGTTACCCAAAGATCACATGGTTACGTGGAGTAGTCATTGTGAATATAGTTTCTCCATTTAGTTTAGTATTACCTCAATGCTTATTAATCATTGTCTTGGCACTTAGCCTCAGAAAAGTATATATAGTACTGTCCCCCATTATGTATTCCTCAGTCTAATACATAGGGGTTATCAATGACCATTCCTACTAGATTCCAGTGCTTGTCCCTACCTTAATAGTCTACACCTAAGTCATTCATGCCTTATTCTGCCTGATCTCTTCTCCTTCCTTGGTTTATTTATAACAGTATGTAATCAAGCCAATCACTAACAGACTTGAACTGAGCATACACATTCAGGAGTGTGTTATAGAATACCATCTTTGAGTATGTTATTACACCTATGAGCCAAAAGTGTCCTGTTTTTCAACATGAGCATTCAAGTGCACTCAAGTGTTAAGTGGTGGTAAGTAAAGAAGCCTGGTCACTATTACCATAAGTCATTGAGCCATGAGGCACTTAGACTTCACAGGAAATACCAGCAAAGTCTTGGTAGTTATGTAAAAATACCAGAAGTCAACCAAAAAGCACCATTATATTACTGTTAAGTAGTAACTTGAACCATACTTTATTGAACTTTACATTTTAGCCAAGTAATTCATAGATGATGTAGATATTGACATTTAATGTACCATCTTCCACCCTATCTGAACAGTATGCCAGGTCAGCAAGTCTATAAGTAATGTGAGCATGGATATTGTTGATGACCTTCACAAAATACATGAGCAGCTAGACCAAGTAAGCTCCGCCAAAGATGATTGGTCAGAAATTGATAGAGAAAGAGTAGTGAATGTCTTACTCTCCTAACTACCTTGGCCAGCCCCCATGTTAAGGAGATACTGAAAGATGCCCTATTATATAAAAAAGAATGGTAAATTAAATCAAGTATCAGTAACCAAGTTTCTTGTAGATTACTACAGGTATTACTCAAGATCATTGCCAATTGCTGGCTACCAGACACCTTATTCAGTTAGGAATAATTGGTTTCCTATACATTGTATGATCCATTGGTCAAGAATATACCATGCTGCAGTAACATTTGTGTTGCATTGACTGGCAAAAATGAGTACAAGCCAGTGTGTAGCAAATGCCATGAGTTACCTACTTTACCAACTGGCAAGTATTGCTCAGATTCAGTGTAGATGTCTATAATTCCATGCTTCAAAGTCATGAAGAAATTGAATACCTATACCTATGAAGATTTCTTTGTCAGAACTGGATCAAATTTGTGTGATCTCACCATGGAATTGTGAGGGCACTGGTGTAGAGTTGAGGACCGATTATCAAAGCACTTATAGTTCCTTCAGGCAATTTCTGTATTTTATTATAACAGTACTTACCTAAATCTATATTACATCAATGTGATCAAGACAGTTACTTACAAATTCAAACTGAGTGCACACATTCAGGGATGTACATCAGAGCATTTTCTTCTAGTGTGTAACAATCCAGAATTGTGGCTATCCAATGAAAGCTAGTTTATCATAATCAGACTACTATTGGGCAAGATATGGGACATGGAAATTAGATCTCACCATATGAAATGCTATCATTAATCACTGACTGCCAAGAAATTGATTATACTAAAGCACCCATGACTTTGGATCCAGCCAATGAAATTTCTTCAGATCTGGAGCAGCACTAGACCAATGGTATTTGTCTAATGTGGACAGGTTTTAGATTATGCAGCTGATTACCACATGATCTATTAGCCTTTGAAATTACCTGATATTCAAAATTGCAGAGACATATACCAAATTACAAGGGTAAAAGATTGATTAATTGAAGAATCTCTTTCCTCTCCATCCATCAATGTAAAGAATAAACTTTACCTTTGCAGTAAAGACATCTTACTTCTACCAACCCTTCCTTCCTTTAAGTCAAAGACAGCTTGACAGATTTCTTTACAAGCCTAAAGAAACATATACTCACATCTTTAGCCTAAAGAAACAAAGAAGGACTTCTTTACTTAAGGATATTCACTAGGTCAGCAAACAACTCTCTTCCAAAGGGCTTTCTATTACTTTCTTTGTCCTCCTCTATCCAAAGACATTCTGGATAAGACTTTTGTGCTTGAACTTGTTCAGTTATTGAGGTTTAAAGTTCCAACTTCTGGATAGTTTTTGAAACAAGGAACACCTGCAATTTAAAGCTAAAGCATAAGACTTGCTCACTCTTCCAGAGTCTCTCTACAAAGGTTTCTCTGTTCTAAAGTCCAAAGGCAGGTACTCTTCTGATTTGGGCCTTGACAACAAGCTTCTCTACTTATCACAGTACACTGTTCAGGACCAGATTATAGTTGTTTTGGCTATAAGCACTTGCTCTTAGTCATCTCAAAGGTTCTTAAACCCTGTTTATTATTTGTGGTTGTCTATAAAAGTTTAACTTCTTGATAGAGCACTCTAGTACAATGTTCAGGATCAGTTTACATTTGTTTTGGCTATAAGCACTTGCTCTTAGCCATCTCACAGGTCATTGAACCCTGTTTATTATCTGTGGTCATCTATAGAAATTCAACTTCTCTATACAACACTTTAGTGCTCTGTATCATTAACCAGACTTCTAGCTGAAGAAATTTGCATCATTAGCACCTCTTCTGAAAGGTATTATTCTGTTGATTCTCTTTTTCTGGAAAGGTTTGTATACTTAATATCAGTATTGATATTCTGCCAGTACAAAATTCAGCTACTGCTGATAACAAGTTGTGGTATTGCACTTGCTCTCCATCTGGATCTCTTTTCTTATCAAAACATGCAACTACACAACACCGTGATTACTGTAGAAGGACTGGCTATTTAAGTAAAGATTGCTGGGAAAGATCAGCAAAAGAAGGAAAGAAGGCTGAATCTGGAAATGCTGTTTCAACTGGTGACCAACTATTCATATCTGCACTATCTATGACCACAAACAAGGATTCTCAGACGTGGTATATTGATTCTGGAGCTTCCCAACACTTCACAAATCAAAAAGATTGGTTTATTCAATATGAAGAAATACCAATTAGAAAGGTTTTTGTGTGAGATGACCAAACATTAGATGCTATTGGAATGGGAAAAATTCAGGTGAAACTAAATGGAGCTTCTGAGGAGAAAGTGTTTACCTTTAAGGAG
>JNET01034469.1:0-11717 GCA_000697455.1 Basidiobolus heterosporus B8920 | reverse complement strand
ATAGCTGAAGAGCGACTTTCCGAAATAAATAAAGGGTTAAACGTGTAGGGTAAGTTGAGGTTGTACAGAGAGTAAAAAAGAGAAAATATGATATGTAAAAGAAGGTGGTACATGAGAAGAAACAACTAGATATCGCTCACAAATGGATTAGTTAATTGAGTTCTAGAAGACGAGGATAATTTCTCTTCTGTAGACGAGTTCTCGGTCTCACTCTGGCTCTCTAGTGATCCTCGACGGAACCCGAACATCCGCTGGATCTCTTGGATACGCACATGCTGAGAGCTATCTGGCTCTGCTTTGGCTTGTTGTCCCAAGAGCTCTTCGAAGGAAGCCACCGATTCTCTGTAGGAGATCCGTGAGCTGCTTCGTGGTGATTGAGGCTGAATATTGCTAGATATAGGGGATCTCATATCCGGTGACTGGAAATCCCCCGAGAGGTTGGAGAGGCTTCGTCGAATGAAGCTCTGGAAATATTTACTAGCTTTACTGAGACGTTTCTCAAATTCATCCTGGGCCTCTGGATGGACCTGTAAAAGTTCATGCAGTTCACTAACTCCCTGCTTTGTGTGTTTCCTATCGTAGATGAGCTCAAAGATTCTATCTAGCTTGTGATTCATCTGATCCAAAGGTGGCATATCTTGATTTGCGCTGGGCTCTTTAACGCCATTCTCATCCCATTCGTCGTTTTCATTGTGATTGTGTAGTTCAGTGGTTCGTGAGCTACTTTCGTTCTCAGAGGAGTGTTCAGTGCTGGGTCGAGAGCTCACCGAATCGGCAGAAAAGGTAGTAGGCATAGAGGGGTTACTGCCGGCGCCATTTGCATCGATTACTGGAGATTCAGATACCAAGGGACTACCCTTGGCCTTGTCAAGGTATGAGCGCAAGTAAACGACCACAAGAGAAGACTCTGGACTGGGAATTAGTCCAACATAATTTAGAACATCTGCTTGAAGCGTACCAGCAGCATGGAAGAGAACTGCTTTGGCAGTTTTCATGGGGTTATCCTGAGTGTTAAGACCCTTGGCATGCGCTTTCTTCCTCCACTCGGTAGGGTTTACACGAGTGAGGAAGTCATGGATCATCAAAAACAATCGATTTAGATCGACGGTGCGTTGCTCTATGTGAATCTTCAAAGATCTTGACGATTTCCAGATACATTTCTGCACCACATCAAAGAGTCTGTATTCTTCAGACTCAACGGCTGCGATGTCAAAGTCCTTGGGTCGACTAAGGAAGTCGCTCAGAGTTCTCTCGTAAAGGCTGAAAAGCGCTTGATACAGCACGTTCTGATCGGTTTGGTCGATGATCTTGGTTAAGAGTGTGTTGAGGGTTTTGTCCATGGATGGAGAGTTGGAGGTCTGTTCAACCTTCTGCAGGTCTTCTAACAGAAGAAGTTTAAGGATCTCCTCAATTGTGTTCTCCAGGACGTCCACTCGAAGATTATAGGCAACATCCTTTTTCATGAACATCTTGGTAAAGACCAAAAGCATGTGCTTGATTTGTCTGCACCAAGGTTGTGAATCTAGCTCTGGCTCTTCGAAGAGGATGTGGATCTTCAGGGTCATCGCTGACACGATGTTATTTAGATTGGGAAGAAGAAGAGTGTAGTCATCGTTAAGAATGTCCCCAATGCTCTTCATCAACAAAACGATCTCTGAAGCATCGGCTGTGGTGATCTTTGAAGCGAACATGTCGACTCTATGCTTATCCATCTTGGGTTGAATGGGACCCATCTGAGCAGTGGTTGGAGTAGAGGTGTTCTCAAACATGGGAGCACGAGAAACCGCTTGTGGCGATAGGTACTCATGGAATGCAGGAGTTTGTGGTAGATCGGGAGTTCTTCTTTCTGGAGTCATCTCATCTTTACCAAGGCCACCAGGTCGAGGCAAAAAGGACATTGGTCTGTGAGGCTTAGGAGATGATGAGGGCGAGATTGAAAGAGATGATGAGTTGGATAACGACGAAGAAGGTCTGGGAAACAGAGAAGGTTTGGCTAAGGAAGAGGATGGGCGCGGGAGGGTAGAGGAGGGTTTGGGCAAGGTGGACATTGGACGCTGAAGACGTGCTGGGGATTTTTCAAACTGTGAATCAGAATGACCGAGTGCAGTTCCGGCCCGTGGAAAAGGCAATTTAGATTGTGGAGTAGCAGGACGGTCCTGAGGTTTAGGTAATGTTTGTGCGGAGTTGGCCACTGGCTTATTTCTCTTCAGCTTCTCGTCAAGCATGGTCTTCTCTTTGTCGCTTAATTTCCCGGTGTACTTGTAGATGGTGTCCCCAATCTGAAGGTAAGCTTGGACAATAGCACTCAAAGCGTTGTTGCGAACTTGTGCATCTCGATCTCCAATGTGAGATGCAATTACAGGGAAGCTCTTGATGGGAATGACATTGATCCCATGGGCTTTGATAAGGTTACTGAGTTCATCAAGGCACTCGGCGCGAGTACGGGCATTCTTGGATTTCAGGCCGTGCTCCAGAATATAGCCAACCACCTTGTTGGGGCTGTAGAGGTGATAGATCAGCTTGAGAATCGAACGCAACTGATTTCTGAGCACCTCCTTGGGCTCGCCAAACTTGTTGATGAGTTGCGGCAATAACGCGGAGGCTTCGTACTCAGAAAGGTGGTAGCCATCCTCGTCGAGAAGGCTGATTAAATGCTCTAGGAAATCCAGGGTCTTGAGCGACAGGCTGGTGTTGGTATCATAGAATCGTAACGTCAAGTATTTCAGCAACGTGTCGGAATTGGCGATATAGCGCTCTTTGAGATCCTCAAATTCGATACCATATCGATCCTGCGCATAGTGTCTGTTGGCAATACAATCATCTAGAATGGAAAGCCCTGATAGCATGTCCCGGTCTCGATTATGCTCCATGCTGAACAATAGTTTATGGACGTCTGGGTTGAAGTGAGGTCGCATCTGGTCTGCAAGTAAGTCCACAAGATCCTGTCTGACTGCGTCAAATACCCATTTATTTTGGTTCTTGTCCTTGTCGGCCCGTAGATTCTTCGCGCGAGTATCGGAGGTTAAGATGGGGGGCTCAGCGTCCACACTAGGAGAAGGAGCTTTGAGTTGGGTTGGAGGTGGCATCATGGATTTTCTCTTGTTAAGGATGGCGCGAGGTTTCAAGTTGAGCCCTGGGGTGGTAGATTCTTCGCTCTTGGAGTTCCTGTGAGGTGATGGTGGAGGAATGACAGAGGCCCGTTTTTTATCGAGAATCGAAGAAGCAGGTGCAGTTGCCTTCTTTGTGTCCGAGGATCCAGAGACAGAGCGCTTCGATTCTGACGAGTTACTAGCCACAGATGGAGGTCTCTTTAATTCCAGTTTCTTATCAGTAGGGCTGGTCTTGTTGGGGCCGCTGGAAGCCTTTGAAGAAGCACCGCCAGCAGGCTTCAACCCATCAATAATACCAAGAACTGTTTGCAGTGAAGAGCCCTTGAGGGCGGTGGAGCATTGATCTCTTACGGATGTGTATCCAACAGTTTTAATCAAGAAAGTAAGAACAGTTTGCGCATGTTTGCGAACATCTGCACTACGATCTTGGAGGCATTGAAAGATAGGGCGCACTAACGATGAAAGGTCTGGAAGCTCGGTGCCATCGCTCTCAAGGGCAGTCAACTTGTCGCTAACCCAGTTCAGCAAATCTTTACGTAAGACAGGTGAGTCCGGAACAAGGCTGGTTCCAACGGCAGGAATCATCGGGGTAAGCATACAAGTCTCATTAAACTTGTCCAGAGCATTGATTGCGGCAGCACGAACATGAGCCTTGTTGTCAGAGAGACACCCTAATACACTGGGAAGTACAATACGGCAGGGTTTCTCGAATGGCTGACCCATAGCAACCGCCATGGTTGAGAGGATTTCTAGAGTAGCGATTACTAGATTCTTGTTACTGTCACCCAAACGACCCTTTAGCGCGCCGGGAAGATCGCCAACGTTGGGCTTGATTCTTTTATTCGCAGCTTCCAACACCTTTTGGATTTCGTCCAGTCCCTCTTTTCTAACTTTCCAATTTCCATCCTCAAGCTGTTTGAGAAGCTTGCTGTTGATTTGCGAACTGATATCAACGCGGGGGAAGAGATCATCAAGAAGGTCGGTAGACTTTGCTGCCCCACCTTTGCCGCTAGGAGCAGCGGCGACCGTCTCTAATAAGGCTAATCCTTTGGTAGGTTCGGGTGGGGTTTGGCCCGCCACTTTCGCAAACTCCGCATCAATATTTGAAAGTTGCGCAGAGCTTAACTCTTGGACGAATGAACGTATATCAGGCCCCACATACATGTGGAGGCAGCCTAGAACGGAAACGGAATTGTTTCTAACTGCAGCATTGGAGCTACCAAGGGCTGTTTTCAGAAATTCAATGAGCTCACGTACATCCAGACCTACAATTCCGAATTCCAGGATGGTTTCGCGAATCCACACCAAAGAGTCGGCCAAAACCTTAGGACTCTTCGCCTTCTTCCACGATTCATAGCCATGGTGGAGAACAAATTGTAAAGAATACTTTTCTCCGTATGCAGAGAAGCATTCACCTGCCGGCTTTTTCAGCTTGATATCACCAAGTTTCTCGGCCATTCCAGAAACGGTCAAGACAGCGCAACCCTTAGAGAAGGAGGGTGCTTTCTCACAGAGTAATTGGAAAATTCCGTACATTTTGGTAGATACCTGGAAGTTCACCTCTTTGAATCCTGGTTTCTTGACCAGCTGGCGTACTATCAATTCTGGCTCGGTGCTATCCAGGTTTGCTTCAAGATGTGTTTGTAGCGATTCCATAGCCGCCAATCTACTCTTCCAATTACTTGATAAGAGCTCCTTAAGAATAGCCTCAGGTATTACCTCGGGTACGCGAGCTTCGAAGTCGTCATTAGAGAATTTGAATCTAATAGGCTCGTCTGGCTTAAGCTTAACAGCAGCAACTTTCACCGGAGCTCCTTTGGTGGCTGCAGGTTTAGGTGGAGCTGCCTTAGGAGCTGCTTTTGCCGGTGTTGAGGCGGCTGGTGGCTGTTCTTCAGCGGAAACTGGTTTCTTCGCCAATCTAGCAGCCAGTCTTGCAGGAGGCTTAGCCTTAGGAGCGACTGGGATACTTGTGATCAAATTCTCGTCAAGAGCATCGTTCATGGCCTTGTTGGAGTCGTTCGATACAGCAGGAGGTGCAGGCTTTCGTGGTAACGGTGCCGATTTCTTAGCAGCCGCTACAGGTTTCTTGGGTACAGATTGAACCACCTTCACTTCGGCCTTGTCAAAATATTCCCGAACCTTGGCTTCTTTGATTTTGTCAAGTTTCTCGATGAAAGGAGCCAGAACCTTCTCCCCTACCGCTTTCATTAATGTGCCCAAGCCCTCTGCCGCTGCATCACGAACATTCGTGTCACCATCATCCAGTCCTTTGAGGAAAAGCTCGCTTATCCATTTGATCTCCCCTTTGCCTGGAGCCACTTTAATGATTTTCAGAGATCGAGTCAGCCATCTATGGGTTTCAGCTTTAACCTGAGGATTCTTGTGTCCCGATGCAGCTGTTACCTCTTCCACAATATCTGATAGATCCACTGTAGTAAAAACAGCATCCAAACATGCCCGCATAGCATCCACTATGGTTTGCTTTTTCTCTTTGAGCTTTTCTAACACTGGTGGGATCACCGTGGCTTTGTGTGGGCTGAAATTTTTGCGAAGACCAAGAGCAATAGCTTCAATGCAATTGGCGGCAACTGTTCCTACCATGACATTAGCATCGCCGATACGTTTGGCCAAAGCCGCAATCAGCTCGGAATAGTTATCGTCGGCCAGTTTGGGCGTTTTGACGATACTCAACAATCCTTCCAGAGCCTCTTTTCGCTCCTTCCATTTGGTCGAGGCTAACTCCGAGAAAAAGGATGGGGACAATTTCTTTAACGCATCCACTGGATCAGCTAGGTCATAAGGGTCGAGCTCATTATCCTCATTGGACTGCGAGTGATTCTCTTCTCCGGCGTCTTAAGTGGGATACCGTTAATATACCAAAGAAACTGGCTGAAAATAACAAAGTGTAAGACTTACTATCCTGTGTGGGCGACTCGCTTGCGACGGCTTGGATGGCTTGGTGAGACCTTAGGAGCCTTTCTGCCACAGGTTTCTCAGCGGGAAGTTTTTCAAACGCTTCATTAAGTTCTTTGATCTACACACTGATTAGCCAAGATATTCAACGGTGACTGGATATTTCGTAGACTGTTTACCTGTACAGGCTTTAGGTCCTGAAGAGCTGAATTGAGAGCAGGACCAAGCCACTTGTAGAGCTCAATAACCAACTGGGTGCCTTCAGCTCTCACGTTTTTGTCAGCGTGTCCAAAGATTTTGGGCAAAGTTTTAAGAATGGGCTTGATATTAACCACCTTAGCACCATACAATCGAACGATTTCCTTGAGAGAGAAGACCGTGGCTGCCACCATTTTCGGTACCTTACTATCTAACCCAGCCATTACACTTTCCACCACTGGGTCAGGCACATCTACCTCGATATATAGTAGCAACAGTTCCACTGCTTTGGTTTTCGTGCCTGCACGGGTACTTCCAAGACATTTTTCCACAATCCCTGGGACAACCACTTCTCTGGTTCTATTACGGAGAAACGCATCACTAATTGCCCCCAAGAAGAATGCTACTGTATTATGAGGAAACTTACTTGGTGGGGTTTGGCGCGTTTTCAACATAAGCGGTCACTGCGGTTAGACCAGCCTCTTGAGCGGCAACATTGGAGTCGGTGACCAATTTTTTAAAGTGCTCACTATATTTGTCAAACTCTGTCTCTTGATCTGTGGTTTTATACAATTTGGTTAGCTCTTCATAAGCTTCTAAACGAGCTTTCCAGACCTAGAGAGAGAGAGGGAGAGAGAGAGCAAGAATTAGATAAGGAGAAACATGAATAGAGTTTTCCTTCTAGGTAACTATACCTTGTGGGTGAGTTTTTCTTCAAGAGATAAGCTAGAAAAGTCGTTATCGGCCATCTTGAAAGTTTACTGATAACGAGGAGGTTGGAAAAGGTAAAAGCAAACTGCTAGTCTCAATAGTCTAAGGGGAAATGTCTGGAATGGCAAGAAAACCGGCCAAGATATGGCCAATTGTTGAGAAATAGGTTACAAAAAACGAACGAATTAAGGTGAAGAACCTGTAGTTACGTAGTGAAACAGATACAGTACGGTAGGCAGGTATATATATAATCCGAAGAGTAATTGGTGTCTAATCAGTTGTATTGTGGTTAGGAGAACCGGATGCTGAATAATAAGAAGTCTCAAAAAGTAGAAGTACTGACAAAAACAACAACAATATAGACAAAATATCCAGCAGAGTTAACTTGGGTTGGATTGTTGTTTAAGGAGTGAGGGCTTCTTGACTGCTTGGGTGTAAGGGAATCAACAAATCGATATTATCGGTTAGGCATGAAAAAAACAAGGAAAATTCACATTGATCAGCCCATAAACAACAACAACTCGTTGTTTAGCAATGCCAATGATTTATTATCGTCGTAATTTCTCAGTGGGAAGGATTGTCAGCTTATGTATGCATTAATACGTAAATACATGGGCATAAGATGCGATATTCTTTTTAATCAATCGAACGAATTCATCGTGTTTATTCTAGAGTGACCAATGAACCGCAATCTTCCATTTTCCCTGCCCCTTTTCAATACTTTGCACAGCTTGAATACTCTGAGAGCACTGAAGTTATAGGGACGATTGGACAGCCTGTATGAACCTTGTGGTGTAATATCGTGATCCATCAGGTAATACTGTAGGTGTCCGCCTTAATCAGCATTCTTCAGCATCACCGCTAACCAGATATTCTTTCTATCATGATGTCCTCTAAAGTATGTTTAAAATCACGATTAAATAGGTACATTGTGTTTGTTTAAATAAGCTATTTATTTCTATGTAATGGTGGTTTTCATGAATCAGGTTTCTGAATAATTAGGATGACATAAATATATTACAATGGATACTTGATTCAAAAGTATCAAAGAACCAAGCATGGAAAACTCTCATTACGAATGCAAGGAAGGAATTGGAGATCATGAAGCGATGATTTTTACAAGAGACCCCACAAAGTCCGATATTTGTTATACTTGAGCGTGATAACGGTGATAGAGCACAAAAACATACCTACTGCTACATATAAGATAGACCAGTGATAGGTGTAATGTGGTGCTGTCATATCATACAATGCTCCAGCAATTGGTGCTCCCACAGCATCGCCAACAGCCGTTGAAGCGTAAAGGGCACCTGCGATAGTGGCAAGATTTTCCGTGCCGAATAGGAGTGCTGTGACCACAGGGAAGAGACTAGGGAAAGCACCTCCGAGGAAGCCATACACAACCATATAGATGGCTAATGGTGCAACCGCAGTCGAAAACATCCAAAGAAATGAGAACGCCCCAGCCGCGAAGAGGGAAATTCCAAGAACATTCATACATCCAAGCTTGTCAGCAATAAATCCGGTACCAATACGACCAGCAGCAGAGGCAGCATTAGCACAAGCAACCAACATAGCACCTTGACTGGAGCTGAGACCAACAAATACTGCGTAAGAAGGCATGTAAAAGAACGGGACGAGATAAGCGAAACCAGTGAAGAGGCCAGTGCAGAAGAAAATCCAGAATCTGATGGTCTTGAAGAAGCCAAAATCTGCACCTTCCTTCTCGCTTTTTTGCTTTGGGAATGAACGTCTTTTCACGAGGAAAGAAGCCAGCGATAAGAAGACGAATGCATATAGAGCCAAAACTCGTAGAGCCCATCTGAATCCCAATTTATCAATCATGGCCTGTGTGATGGGACTTAAAATTAAACCTCCAATTCCGGAGCCAGACACGGTCATTCCAGTAGCTAATCCTCTTCTTTTTTTGAACCATTGTGATGGAGCGCTAATCGCTGGTGGATAACACAGAGAGCCACCAAGACCATAAAGAACACCCTGAGTGAGAATGAGTTGCCATACTTCGGTACAAAAAGAGGCGAGGATCAAACCAGCAATAAGAATGCATCCGCCAACGGTAATAGTCGTTTTGTAACCAAACCGATCAGCCAAGTTACCCGTGAATAAGGTTGAGAAAGCTAGGACACCGGCACCAACAGTGCCGATTAAAGAAATGGTGGAGGGACTTGTACCTACAAAGACAGTATTTGTATAGTGCTCCTGAAAGATACCAAATGTGGTTTGGATTCCGAAATCAACAACATGAACGCAGAAGCCACCAAATACTACAAGCCAACCACGGCCACCTTCCGGATACGATTCTTCTGTCTCAACCAAAGCCTTTTCATTATCGAGAGATTTTAGCTGCTCAGACTCCACCACCAACGTAGAGGCAGATCTATTAGTATTCGAACTATGCGAAGTAGAGATTGTATTTTCTTGGGATGGATCCATCTACACTTGGAAAATGATAAAAAATGAAAATAATTGATATTTCTATGGTAGCTTGGTTGCACTATATATACTTTTGAAATTCCGACGAAATTTCCACCTTTTTCTGTGAAAGAAGGTATCTCTCATGGTGATTTGGTTTTCTGTTCAGTAGACCTTTCATTTAGAGTTTTTGTTAGCTCCTCCCCATTTTGGGAAATATCTAGTTGATATCATTGACAGTTTTTGTCATTATGTATCATACGTTAACTTCTATCACTTCCTGATCGGGTTAAATTTTCTCTGACCAATCATCGCCTTGATCACTCAGGGCTCATTTACCGGTACAGGATGGAAACAACGTGCTTATTAAGAATTTCTTACCCCAATTGTTGGGTATTTCTAAATATAGCAATATTCGCACTTTTCCCTTCAACCAGGTGAGGCCTAGAGAACCAAGATATTGTCAAGCTTAGAGGATACTTCTCTACAGCGAATACTACCAGACAGTATTTGTAACGGCCACTGGTAATATCGATGGGAAACGACTCATAAGCAGTGGGTTGGGTCGCTTTCAGACAGAACGTATTTCTATATGACGAAAATGGTAACTATATTGTTCAGTAATGAACCTATCAATGCCATTTCTGTTTGTTCTGGTTTCCATTTAACGCCAGGCAAACCTAACTTCGTGAGAGATAAGAGAGAATTCGGGGTATAGTCCCCAATTCTAGAGAACTTTCGCACATCTATCGGACTCAGATAAGACGTGTAACAGTAAATCTTTGTTGAATGGAAGATCGATGGAATCCAATGAACCTATTAATTCGTAATTCGTATGATACATACCACATTCTAAAAATCAATCCTTTTTCATTTCAGTGACCCTTGCCCCAGTTTGGGCAGAGATTTCTCCGATCAACGTAATATTATAAGCGTTTTTGGCTCATATTGTTACGTTATCTTGTGTTCTTAGGCCGGCCTAGTATGAAATTATGTAGTCACCACGGCCAAAGGCCTACGATTTCTCAGTAGTCTAGATGTCCGACATTTCGCATGATCCCGAACTTTCTCACACTCGATGTTTTTCTTTCTGGAGGCTGATAGATCTGCCTTTTTCGAATTAATTGACATGGCGTAGTGATTGGTAATCCAGCTTCATTTAGACCATCTAGGGGAATCTAAGATTGGTAGAATACTTGATGATACGAGCCGCATTACCATTTGATCGATTTAGAGTGGTAGGAAGGGTAAGAATCATGGCACCCTTTTATCCTTGATGATGATTCTCTTTGAATGCGCATACATTGTGCTCAACTGTATAAATATATTTTCATGTTTTACTTCTCTTTGATTTCTATTAGTTACCATGGATATCGATGAACTACTCGGTGAGATTGAGGCTGAAGAGTATGACTTTTATCATAATATGACAGATCAACCACAGGTTACGTGGAGTTTTTCAAAGCCAAGCGCTTCTGGTAATACACTGTACAACTTATCCACAGTACAGAGTACTAACTCAATTGCAGAAATAAACTTTTCGAGTGGCCTACATGAGCAAGTTAAAGACCAGTTAGTATAGTTTAATTCATGGATATTTCGTAACAGACCTAACAAATAATCCAGATATCAAACACCCAAGTTTTCGTCAAGAAGTAAGCTTATATGAAATCTATTTAGAAATTTCAATTATTTTCCCACACTTTGTCCCCTTGCTTTCTTAGAGAACGACGAATTCGGATATACACAAAAGATTCCGTCGAAATCTCACAATGGGATTGACTCTTTGGAAGTATATTATCTTTTTCCAAAAATAGTATATCCTTTTGCAAAATTCATATCCATTTTTAGAGAGGTGCCAGTAAAACTATCGAACGATACATTCCACGATCCGTAAACAGTCAATCAAGTGAGTAATAATTAGTCAAATCAAAACAGTCCATATACGTATCAAAATGGTGAACAAATTAAATCAGATATTGAAGGAATTTCCAAAGAATCAAACCAGGATGTCCCAAATATACAAGATGTGATGTTAAGATCAGTATCTGCATTGCGTAAGTTATAGAATTCCCAAATCTAAGCAAAGTATTCTAAGCACTATTCTTTCGTAAAAGCGGATCGTTTCCGAAGTTTATTTCCATTTCAAGCGTTCAACAAAATGCAGTCTCGATGTTTTGATTCAGTGAGTGTGAGATAATCGCTTGTGTTATATCACTACTTTCACTCACAATGATTCAAAATATACCAGGCTTTGTATGGTTCTATGAATATGCTCATCAGTGGTAAGTTATACATATTTCGTTAAATCGACTGTGTACCTAAGACATTGGAAAGCACCGACTGGATCCG
>JNET01034448.1:0-18073 GCA_000697455.1 Basidiobolus heterosporus B8920 | reverse complement strand
ATCGCATTCTATGGATTGGGAATCTCCCCATTTGTGCCACAAGATATCCACACCCTGGTAAGATACCAAATCTGGGTAATTAACGTTGGAATCCAAACAGAATCGAAAGTCTATATAAATAATATATAATCTCTACTCTTTCATTGGCTTGCTTAATTCGACTACCATATATATCGATAAAATTCTAACTTCTTTTTGACCATTCGCCCGACTTTGGACATGCACTAATTAACAATTGCCTAATTGGAACCGAGATGACTTTCCGAATACTAAACTAGTTTCATCAATGAAAGATGTCACTTTATGGACCTCGAACCGTTGTTATTATTTACGAAGCTTTGTGTCAACGGGGCAGGAAACCATCAATAGAGGATATATTCGTATTGGTTAGTTTACACTTGATAGTACATTTTGTTATAGATGATGACATTCAGATTAGATTTATTACACTGTTGATTTCCATTGGCTGTTACGTTACACGGGATCCTTCAGTTGGGTGGCATCTCAATCTTTAAATAGGATATTAAGTGTTGTGATCTTTTCAAACTCGAAATGGGTTATTATCCGGGCTGAGTAATGCTAAGGTTCTCAAAAGGTCGGTTTCATCCTTTGAGAACACAAAACAGTCCCAAGCGTTGGTTGTGGTTCAAAAAAGTCTGATTGCCACTTGGATGACCGCCAAGAAGTTGAGAGCAAGTAAAAGTAGCTTAGAGAAATATGGAATGAGGTTTGTAACAACGAGTTTCACGTTAAACAAGACAGTATCTCCAGCCTGTATAAAAATTAGAATACAATGCAGTATTTGGCTACACTTCAATCCTTTGTCAAACCGAATTCACTATTTTGGCGAAAGTCTGAACAGGAAAAGGTTGTTGAGCAGGTGTTGCTGCATAACAATCTGACTCTTGGTACTAGAATCAAAATAAATCCGGTTTCCTTCAATCCTTGAGTAAACAAATTTAAATGGTACAACCTTGATTCCGGAGAAGATCCAGCTCTAGACCGCGTTGTGTTCCTTCGTTGGTGAATTCTATTCATATATGGTCTCTGAATAGATTACTACCACTACCCCACCACTACACCAGCCTCATGGAGTATTCTCGTGTAACTGCTATTGTCTGATGATATTTTTCACCGTCCTTTTGCCCTGCCATCCTTGCGCAAACCGATCTAGCCTTCTCCTATCCAACCATAAGTGAATTGTGATCCCTCTAAATCTCTGCGAATTAATATTCTATATACTTGTTATTGTACAATTATATAGTCAGCAGGTAAGTCACTCTCGCCATGGTGCAGAAAAGTAAATATTGCCGATAACGGACCCTTTGACTCAGATAGGATTATATTAACAGGAATCCAATTTGTACTCGACGGTGAGAATAACCACGATGTCATTTAGAAAGGGTTGAATCTCCTTTTGCACTAAGGGACTTACATCTGGAACATTCATCCTACATCCATCCCTTCAACTAGAAATTCTACTTTGGTAGTGCACATTGGCCTCAACTAACCCTTATCAGGAGTAAAATCATATCCACCTCAATATCGATGGTATCGATCTAAGAGGATCTTTGCCATATAGATCGGCAACACCCTATGCAAGAAACCCCTTTGTTTTCGAGAGAAGAAGGTACCAGTTTTACGAGAGGTCGCTGGCAACCACTAAGAATCTCCACTCACTCGATTAGAGATGTTTGGTACTTTGGTGCGATTGTTCTATATTCGAATTGTCAAGGTCAGCTTCCACCAACTGCGATGGTTAAGGACATGCATGTGCCTATAATTGGTGTTTCCTTTCATCATTCTGCATCAAGGTTCCGATAAGGTCAGGCAAGAGAAGGGTCACCATGCATAGCCCTTGGTAAGAAAGGAATACATTTACCATGAAATATGGTGTGTTGATTGTGGATATGGTACTTTAAATTTCAGGCAATAGGATATTCAATGTCGACCTGTAGAGAGTCGATGACCATGTAAGAATTACTGTAGATCACTGGCTGGTGAGAAACGGCCTCATTGTTGTCGTTGCACCGCATTATGATTTTGTCTTAATTTGGTGTTACTTTATAGAACCATTTGGCTTATCGTGCATGAGCATGTATTCAGTACCTGTATGAGCAAGAATGCTCTACAAATTCACGACATCCAGAAGCCATACTAATAAAAAGACTCGAACTCATCGCACTAACTTCTTCCATGCTTTCTCTTTCGTTTCTTTACTCATTCTTTCCCTTCACACATAGAACTAGTTGAGGACAAACTTGCTGGTTCATAAAGCCCTATCGTGTCACAACGTACGACACATACATACTCACTGTGGGCATGATAATATCGAATGTTGTCGATTTCAATCTTATCTAAATCTGTGATCGTGTTCTAATCAAACATAGTTCGGCAGTTTTTGATATTTAGAAAGTTAGATCCGTGGTAAATGTTAATGAACGTCGGAAAAATCATGCTCCTTATCGGGCCTAATACTGCAGTATTTATCATGGTATCCGATCACTTTTGTGTGCGTGATTGAGGTCATTAGCAAGGAGTAACTTGGAAAAGATTTAGTTTATGTGATTGAGGTCATTAGCAAGAAGGAGTAACTTGGAAAAGATTTAGTTTACAAGGCTTAGTATGGTTACTTAATCTGCCATGTGAAGAGTTGCTCTAGTTAGACGCATATCATCTCAGCTTGATACGGAGCCACACCTCAAATCTTTAATGGCTTTGAAAGATCCTGGCAATGGAACTCTACAGCTTATCAAATGTCAGTGCTTATTCTTTTTTGAATCTGGTAAATGTAAGAAACTATAACTGTCTACTAAGCAGTCATCACAGTAGTCATGTACTAGATTCTACATCAACTCTTTAAAGTATAGTAATATCCTGTTTATGAGATAACATCAACACTAGCTAACGGAAAGTGGATTTGCTTCACAGATCATTAGATGAGGAATTTCCAAAATCTTCTGGCTTCTTCTATCATGGATACTTGATAAAATCCGTAACCCGTCTAATAGATAAACATACTCAAGTAGTGATTTGAATCATTGGCTTACTACTAATAACCAATTCTCCAGAAACGTGATTAAAGCTACGTATAACTAATTGGATTATTAATCGGATTATTTTCTAATTGGTATAAGCATATCTGATTTATTATATTAAAATAGAAGTGATTCAAAAAATTGCAGGGGAGGTCGGTAGATCACAAATAAATACATTATCGCCTGAGTTTAATTTACATATATTTAATTTACGTATACACTCAATGGCATCTTGGGAGCAAACGTAAAGCACATCAGATAGGACTAACGCGATGTTGTTTGATTTCTATTGGATGCATTTGAGTTATACAGGTACTCAAATCATCCATTTACCCATCACTGAATTTCGGCAATTATTTATCACCATTCATCAAATTCTCTGTTTCCAAATCAAGGTGTTCTCCAAACATTCCTATTTATTCCACCTTTACTATTTTTTTTTCAAGTAAAAAAAATTTCGCTAATCTTTATAAATTCCAAGCTACCCCTTGTCGGGTTCCCATCTGACTTTTCCACTCTTGTCAATCTCTAAAATGACTGTTGCTGAAACTTTCCTTTTCACTTCTGAATCCGTCGGTGAGGGTCATCCTGGTACGTATCTAGTATTTAACCTCCTCTTCTCGAACATTGTTTGCCTAACTGAGTTGTTTAATAACAGACAAGATTTGCGATCAAGTCTCTGATGCCATTCTTGATGCCTGTCTCGCCCAAGATCCTCTCTCCAAGGTTGCTTGTGAGACTGCTGCCAAGACTGGTATGATCATGGTCTTCGGTGAAATTACCACCAAGGCTCAAATTGACTACCAAAAGGTCATCCGTGAGACCATTCGCAAGATTGGTTATGATGACTCCGAGAAGGGTTTCGATTACAAGACTTGCAATGTCCTTGTCGCTATCGAACAACAATCTCCTGATATTGCTCAAGGTTTGGTCCAAGTCAGTCAAGCTATTGAGGACACCGGTGCCGGTGATCAAGGTATCATGTTCGGATATGCCTCCGATGAGACTCCCGAACTTATGCCTCTTACCGTCACTCTCTCCCACAAGCTCAACTACAAGATGAGCCAACTCCGTCGTGATGGTACCCTCGGATGGTTGCGTCCTGACTCTAAGACCCAAGTTACTGTTGAGTACAAGAACGAGAACGGTGCCATGATTCCTCTTAGAGTTGACACTGTTGTTATCTCTACTCAACACGCTCCTGAGGTTGACAATGAAACCATTCGTCGTGAATTGAAGGAGAAGGTCATTGACGCTGTCATCCCTGCCCACCTTCTCGATGAGAAGACCGTTTATCACTTGAACCCTTCAGGCAAGTTCATCATTGGTGGACCCCAAGGTGATGCCGGTCTTACCGGTCGTAAGATCATTGTTGATACCTATGGTGGTTGGGGTGCTCACGGTGGTGGTGCCTTCTCTGGTAAGGATTGGTCCAAGGTCGATCGTTCCGCTGCTTACACTGCCCGTTGGATCGCCAAGTCTTTGGTTGCCGCTGGATTAGCCAAGCGTTGTTTGGTCCAACTCTCTTATGCTATCGGTGTTGCCGAGCCCCTCTCTATCTTCGTTGATACCTATGGTACCAGCAGCAAGACCAATGCTGAGCTTCTTGACATCATCAAGAACAACTGGGATCTTCGTCCTGGTGTTATCGTCAAGGAACTCAACCTTTTCAAGCCTGTTTACTCCAAGACTGCTTGTTATGGACATTTCGGTCGTGAGGAATTCTCCTGGGAACAACCCAAGAAGCTCAACTTCTAAATAGTGTTGTACAATTTTTCATCAAACCTAAGGACATTTTTTTAAACTGAAGATACCCTAACGGATCTTATTTATGGACTTTTTTCATTTCTTTTTCGATTACTCAATATCCCAACCCACGTAATAAATTACTTACTCGAGTACGCATTAATTATTGCTATAATCTTCCTGATATTGTTTAATACCGTCGTGATCCGATAGACATTCATCGTAGTTCTGACTATAGAGGACTTGTGTGTTATCCACTTCCTCTCTGCTTTGCCTCCACCCATCAGAAACTTGGGTTCTTTGATCGATAAGGAATTAGGAAATTTCTCTGGATATCATGACGTGTTTCCCGTAATAATTCCATTAATCTGAATAGGATTTCTGTCAACTATCTTAATCTTCTTGTGCAACTTGACCGTTTGAACAAACATGAATTCTTGGTCAGATTCAAGAAGTCCTTTTCTTTGTGCCCTTCCGAGGTTTCCAAAGTTGGGGAATATGAAGAAAGAGTTTGGTTCATATGTTGCTGGAATTTTGGTTCGTATGCTTTACGTCGGGTTTTCTTTTAAACTATACGTGACTCTTTTCTAGTTTGGTGTAGGCTGGTGGATGTTTATTGACGGAATGGTTTTGTCTACAACATACAAAGAACTTCCAGTATTCATAGGTTTCGAAGATTATGTCTCTGGAATTATAGCTACTTTAGGCATGATCATGTAAGCCAACACATACACTTCAATTTATATGTATTCATACATACACGTGAAAATTCACCTTTCCAAGTGTAAGTTCCATCGACCAAAGTCTATTGGAAGATGACTCTATGACCTTTGGTGGTTCTGGGATAACTAGTAAGGCGAGAGCAATGCTCTTCATAGGAATGGCCGCCATGGGCGGTGGAATAGCCGGTTCAGTAGTAGGCTTTAGTTCATGTTATTATATTTTCAACTTCCACTGGTTTAATCTTTTTATGTTAAAGGCAATTTTATGTATCAAGTACATTGCCCCTGGAATAGATTCTTCTTTCTATTACCTCGGTATCGCACCCATTGTTCAAAATGTGGCTATTTTACTAAGGTGATTATCGTTGAAGAAGTGTAGTGAGAGATTCTCTTTACTAACAACGTCTAAACCCTAAACTATTCGCTAGCTCTGCTGCGTTATGGCTTTCCAGAAATAATGAATCAAATATCCACTACGACCTATTGCGTAGTTAACTAGCTGCTATATGACGTTATGCGAGTTTCTCATATTGCTCTAGACCTATCTATGTAAAAGCGACACACGACTGTTTGAATCAATACTATGCACTTTTATCGAACAGTTACTGCAAGAAACCATGCTCTTTACTAATCTCATAAGAAATAATAAATTTTAAAGCAGAATAGGAATCTCCAACGATCTGATCAAAAAATGATATGGTCAATTGTGGTAAAAGTGTCTTTGGCTTTATTGGTGTTTTAATACCACTTTATATGATGAAATCTATGTTATGCGAAATTTACAGTCCTTTGATAACAGCTTCGGTCACTTCGTTGGTAGTGGCCTTGCCACCCAAATCTGGGGTCAAGATCTGTCCTTCTCTTAATACGGCATCTACAGCGGTATATATCTTCGATGCTTCCGAATGGTAACCAAGGTGCTCCAACAACAAACCGGCACTACGAATAGAAGCAATGGGATTGGCCTTGTTTTGGCCAGCTATATCAGGCGCAGAGCCGTGAACTGAAGTAGCTATGGTTAGTATCGCGAATAAGTAATGATATTGTAACCGTCCTCATACCTGGCTCGCCAACCACAAATGAATCACCAACATTGGCACTTGGAACAATGCCCAAACTACCTACAAGAGCAGCTGCACCGTCACTAATTTCACACAATAAGATTCAGTAGGTACATCAAATTGTTCGTGTTGTTCTATAATGCTACCTACCTCAAGATATCTCCGTAAAGATTAGGAGCAACGACAACGTCAAACATCTGAGGTTCACGGAACATACGGTAAACCATTGAATCGACTAGTTGTTCTTCAACATCCACTTTCTGGAATTCTGGATTGTTCTGGTGGACTCCTCTTACAGTTTCACGCCATAAACCATCAGTAACACTGAGGACATTCGATTTGTGTACGATAGTAACTTTGGGGTTTCCCTTCCAGAATCTTTGACTTTCAGGTAATTGACTTCTCAACTTATCCCTGCTAAGTGCCATCTTGAAGGCCATAGCACCACATCTCTTTGAGGCAAACTCAGAGATACGTCTATCGGCCCAGGCCACTTTCTGACCGTTCTCTTCTACTTGACGTTCTTGTTTGATATACTACAAGACAATGAGCTGCATTAAGGATAGGCTCCTAAGATGAACAAGAAATAGAAACCAAAGCTCACCAAGCATTCAGTGTTCTCCCTGATGATCAACATATCAATAGGCTTCTGCTGAGAATTGGGACTAGCGACCGAAGCAACTGGACGAACATTAGCGTAAAGATCCAGATGCTTTCTCAACGCCACGATTGGTGAGGAGTATCCAGCCACCTTATGGGAGGGTGAGCTAAAGTTAGCGACAGGTTAGTGGACAAAAGTAATGTAAGGATAAGATTTCCCTAGAAACCTACCTAACTGCACCGAATAAGGCACCGTCACATTCACTCTTTAAGTATTCCAAAGTCTCTTGAGGAAGAGCAACTCCAGTCTTTTGAAAATGCTCGAAACCAGCGTCCAAAGTGACAAAGTCAAACTTCACCGGAGTGGATAACGCCTCGAGTACTCTTTGAGCAGCCTAGAGTAGTGAGTACAGTTTAATCATGGATATCAAAGAAACTTGAGAAAGATAAGAAATTTACGTACTGGTATGACTTCTTTACCAATGCCATCAGCAGGAATCAAGCCGATTTTCAATGATTTTGCCTGGGAGGTGGCTGTAGAGAAACAACGTCTGAGAGCAGTGGCCGACATTCTGAGTGATTGAGGGGGTTGAGGAAGAATCTTTGTTGAGCTTGAAATATATAGTTCAAGTGGTACATTATCTACACCATAGTTGGCAGGGGAAAGCAATAGTACATGTCACGAGTGAGCATAGATATGTTGTGAGTCATATTTGGTAAGAACAGTCGAGATAGCACAAGATCCTATATTTGGCATGATCACACGAATTCTGGCATGATCACACAAATCCGATTTCTGTTATAGATCAAGTTGGCATTCAATGGCATGAATCAACAACCCCAATTTCTCGATTTGTGTGGGTTTCTGTGTGGGTTTCTCAGTACTTTGGCTCTTCACATTCTACAGTGGGGTTGACTGTTGGGATGATGAATGCTCAGATAATGATGCATTTCCAGAGGAGTAGGTGACAGAAGCCAACCTTTTAAGAGTGCATTGAAAGGTTAGTTACTACCACTAGCGTTTAGGTTGGTTTAATCAATATTACAATAATACAAGAATATACTAATTAAATAAATCAATAGATAATCTAACAAAGGTAGTCCCTATCTAAATCAACAACCCAAGTAATTCCCATGTTTGCGTCGCTCGTGCTCTCTGACCTCAAACATTAACTGAACTGTAGCATAGAGTGACAGGAAAGTCATAAATAAGAAGAATAGCCCTATGAACATTTTAGTAAGTCATAATGTAACGGAATCACTGCCATCAAAAGAGAAACCTACCATCCCAATTAAATATTCCAGTCAACATTTCTTGGACCCCATCAAGGCCCACTGCAAATCCAACTAGATTTGCGATCATCATGAGGACAATATTGGCAACACCTCCAATTCCAGCTACGTGGCGATACCATGGACGAGATTGATACTGAATAATACTCGAATGTCAGCCCAGTACGGTCTTGTATTTTAGATGACTGCATGCTTACCTTAGGCTTAGCAAAGGATGCTGTACATATAAGTTCAGGCAGGATAAATAAACAAATCAGCCATGCCCACGCTAGCAGCTTCATAGAAATATCATGCCACAGCGCCACGAAGGTAAAAACGAACCACATATTGTACGCCTGGTATTTGGATCCACCCAAAGGAACATATATATATCTGAGATAAATCTTAGTATCTTAGTATCCAATTTCCTGAGCCATCAAGAGCAACAAACCTGATCAACCATCTGTTGTAGCTTCTGTGCCAACTTCTCCAGAATCCCAGAGCGGAATAATTGTTACTCATACAACGTAGCATATTCTCCGTTACCTCAATTCCATCGGCCATGGCCCAGAAGCGGAAGAAGCGCCAAATGATCAGGAGCTAGCAAAGCCGTTTAGCGAAAGTGAACCAGTACTCGTTGATATCTTAACTTACCTTGAGCCAGATCAACTTCAGATTCAGATATCCAACCATACTCATCTCTAATGGTGTATATCCAGACCATGCTTTGGCCCTACTTATGGCTACGACATAAAAGCAATGGAGCATTATCTCCATCAGAAAGATGGCACCAAGCACACGAAGCCCATAGATAAATGTGGACTTGAGGGTGATTGTTTTACAAGGAACTCGAAGCTATATGTCAATACGGTTAGAGAGGATCATGGCTTGATTATGGCTTGATTATAGCTTGATTATACCTGAGAGAGAAAATTATTAAAGGTGATGATTGGGCCAGCCAAGTAGAGTGGTGTATAAAAAACGTAGGTCAGGTAATATATATAATTATAAGCACCAGGCAAGTGAGATGTCTCAATGCGCTCTCTTTCATTTGCGTACGTTTGCTCAGCACCATCCTAAGATTATGATAAACACGTAAGAATATGATGGCTTGAGTTGATTAATCCTTGCATACCTCAGCTGATTGGGAAACTCGCTTCCGGCTAGTGAAGCTCCAGTAATAATCCATGTTGAATGATATCATTCGCAAGGTGGTGATATTGAAGAGGATGTACCATCGGAATACACCACTGTGTTGATCCTATTAACAATCAGTAAGTCGTTCGCGTATAGAATTCATGTCGCGACTTACCAAAAACCCCAATCTTTCGCTGAGCATGCCAAATCTATAGCCTTGATACCTTTCATTAGCAAATAGTACCATTACGTTAAACAGCCACGTCAGGACCGGGCTCAATCGACTCCTTCCACACGATTTAGCTATGATGTAGTTGACAGTCACCAGAAACAATATCTTGATTATGTTGGCCCCATACACAAACCCAATAAAGACAAGTGAGAAGAGTAAGGAGAAGGTAACCCGTAAAAATATGCTTTCTGTGGAAGCGAAGAGGGCTCGGTTTAAGTGTTTGACGCCTTGACTACCAAGAAGGTACACAACCATGCAGCCTGCGATTAACAGATAATGGTTTCTAAAGGAGGCGAATTGCCTATCACTGTTATCCTAAAAAGTTTAGGGGTTGAGATGAGAGTCCTTCAAACTGGACAGTGAAGATAAAACCTGCATACCACACTTCTTCCGAAAAGCCAGCCTTCTGATAAACTACTAGCGTACTGATAATAGTTGGGGTGTGTTTCTGTAGAAGTCTAAGTTAAATGACAAGTAACGTATGAAATGGAGCCTGTGCATACCTGAACTTATGTTGTATGCCACTATCAGCATATATGGTAGGACGACCAGATATAGAAGGTAATAGCAGTAGAATTCTTTGGTCCACCACCTTGACGGGGAGGGTGGAAATTGCTCAGGCTTCTTACTTGGGGCCTCTTGTACTTCCAGTGGTGTGTAGTGTATGTTATCTCTCAAAGTCATTTTGAAGGAGAATAATCCTGGAAAGGGTTACTTTAAGTAGACTAGTTTAAGGGTGATGGTCCCACAACTGAGCCACAAATGAAAGCTAAATATAGTATCAATCTAGGTTAAGGTATATTAATTCGTACCCAATGCGCATCTATTTATCTGATTCTGGAAATATTCTAAAACTACTGAGCCTAACGATAGATTTTCAAGAAGACTAAAGGGTAAATATTGGGTTTAGGTAAATGCAATACTAAATACGCACACTAAATCTGCATTCCAAATCTGCATTCCAAATACTCCCCGTATAAGTTGTAATGTTGGGTGACCTAGGAACCAAATAGAACTTGTAACCCGTCTCTGAATAGATTCTCAACCCAAGTTGGGTGAATGTGGTGCCAGGTGAGCGTGTATTAAAGTAACGAGATTTAGTTAACTGTGGATCATTCGGGACACTTGGATTAATTGCAAGTCGTTACGCGAATAAAGGCCAGACTAATGAATCTCGCTGCGACAGAGTACAAATTTCCTTGAGGCCAATCATCCGAAGGGTTGCTATAGTGATTCAAATGATTGCAACCTCCAATAACGAGCTCTAATAAGGTCTATTTGTGCTACTAAGTATGCGATAGGGTTATAGGCGATTCTATGTGATTATATACGATAGGATTGGCAAAATAGCGTTTTGGAGTTAAAGATCTTTCACTTGCTTTTCCTTATCGAGCACCATGTTGCTTATCTAGTTATGGGGCCATATTAAGTTTTCTTATTTCAAACTGCGTTTTCTCTTTCTTCCTCTCACTCTCCCTCGTTTCTATCACTTATTTCTTCTTCGACAAGGTTGTTTTAGGAAATAATTTAACTGACTTTAGAATATCTGCTTGTCTTGAAATTATCCATTTTACAACTCAAGGGCATTTTCTCCCGGTTAACTTCCCGAGCCTCAAAATGATGAGCGAAATCAAACTTAAGAAGATTCTTGAAAACAACACTCGCCTTAGAGAGCAGCTAAACATTCCACGAGCTACCGTCAGTGAAGCTAGTATGTCGTAAGTAGCCGTTTTTCTTGAGAACCACTTTCTGAAAACTAACTGGTTATTGGTAAGTTTGATGAAGTTCGCCAAGTGCACCCGAGATCCTCTATTACCCTCTGTGTGGGGCCCTATGGAGAAAAAAGACGACCCATATGCACCTACAACAAGCAATAATTGCGTGTGTTCTGTTATGTAGCTGAATATTAAACTCCTTACTCGCTCGCTTCTATTTTTCACATCGTCCTATTCATTATCGAGTCCTCTTCCGATTCCCTTCGCACATTCTTTCTATTCCCAAGTAACTTTATCTATTTATTGGTCTGCTCACACCCTAACTAATCGTTCTTGTAATCTATCGCCGCGTAATTATATCGGTAGCGTTAGTTTTTTGTATCTGCATCCCCACAAGGCTTGTTCGCCACTATCATCATCCACATCACATCCATATCCATACCTTACTACCTATTCGCGCTATGTCTCGACCATTCACCTGTCCATATAGACTAATGATACATCTCTTTGGACTGCACACAATCTTAGATCTACTTGATCTGTTTGCTTCTCGTTTAATTATCGTAGAAATTCAAATAAACCTTAATCTTCCTTGATTATACTAGCCATATTGACTAAGTGAAACATTTAGGTGTTCCCTGGGCAACTTGATGCAGAATATGTTTCCCTCAAAAGAATACGAGAAGCAATATAGAGCACACTATTCTGGAAGACCTGCTAGGCTTAGTTTTTCTATTTGTTGAATTCCCAACAGTAATTTGGTTGCTCATTGGCTCCCGTCCAGAAAGTGGATTTAAAAGAATAATTCACTCCTTATAAAGGATAGATGATAAGCCAATCGAACATGACTTTGTAGAATAATATCTCCAAACACGACAAAATCAATAAATTTGCTGGATCGAGGCCGCGTGCTTCACAACGAAAGTGGGGAGTAAAGTAAAACTTACAACAAGAAAGGGAAGACCGGAAGATTTATGATATGGTGGCGTGAAAGGAGGCGAGAAATAAAGCTACACTGTCCAAGGTTTTAAGATAAAAGCCGTCCTCTTGAGTGTTAAAATAGCTGTGGTTTAATTGGTGCAATACTCAACGGGAAGGGTTGAGTGTGTATATAAGAGTCAACAGGGCCCGAATATTAGCTACCAAGTTCGACTCTGAAACAATGCAGGAAATTGATATTCTCTCCGCAAATACTATTCGTGTACTTGCTGCTGACACTGTAAAAAATGCCAATTCTGGACATCCCGGTGCTCCCATGGGTTGTGCAGCTATGGCCCATGTCCTCTTCTCGAAGTTCATGAAGCTTAGCCCGAAAAATCCTAAATGGTTCTCCCGTGATCGTTTTGTCCTTTCCAATGGGCATGGTTGTGCTTTGCAATATGTTCTTCTCCACCTTCTTGGGTACAATGTAGCCATGGACGACCTCAAATCCTTCAGACAAATGGGTTCGAAATGTCCAGGCCATCCGGAAAATTTCATGACAGAAGGGATTGAGGTCACGACCGGGCCATTGGGACAGGGTATCGCTAACGCCGTGGGTCTTGCCATTGCAGAGGCCAATTTCGCAGCTACCTTCAACAGAGATGGATTTCCTGTCGTAGATAATTATACCTATACGATACTTGGTGATGGTTGTTTACAAGAGGGCGTTTCTGCTGAAGCAGCATCTCTAGCTGGCCATTTGAAGTTGGGCAAGCTTATCGCTTTGTATGACGACAACAAAATCCAAATCGATGGAAGTACTGAAGTAGCCTTCACTGAAGATGTATGCAAACGGTTTGAAGCATACGGATGGCATACAATTACTGTGGATGATGGAGATTCCGATTTTGAAGCTATTGCTAAAGCTATCGCCGAGGCCAAGGAAGTCGCCGAAAAACCAACTCTGATCAAGATTCGTACTGTTATTGGTTACGGTTCACTCTTACAAGGAAGTGAAAAGGTCCATGGTGCTCCATTAAGTAATGATGACCTGGCACAACTTAAAACCAAGTTCGGTTTCGATCCAGCTCAAAGTTTTGTGGTTCCTCAAGAAGTGAAAGAGTTCTACAGCAATGTTCAGAAGCAAGGAAATCAGTGCGAGGACGAATGGAGTGGAATGTTCGAGAAATACACTGAGCAATACCCAGAGCTCGCTCAAGAGCTGAAGCGTCGTATGACAAGTGAGCTTCCTGCTGGATGGGAAGATGCTCTCCCAAGGTACACCCCAGCCGATCCTCCGGTTGCTACTCGAAAGCTCTCTGAGATCGCGCTGAACAAAATTGCTGAAGCTATACCAGAGCTTGTCGGTGGCTCTGCGGATCTTACTCATTCAAATTTAACCAGATGGAGGACTGCAGTTGACTTCCAACATGAGAGTACTGGATTAGGTAATTATGCTGGTCGTTATATTCGATTTGGCGTTCGCGAGCATGGAATGGCCGCTATATGCAACGGTATTGCTGCTTATGGAGGCTTCATTCCATTCTGTTCCACCTTCTTAAACTTTATCTCTTACGCTTTGGGCGCTTCCCGTCTCTCCTCACTTTCACATCTTCGTGTACTTTATGTTATGACACATGATTCCATTGGCTTAGGTGAGGATGGCCCTACTCATCAGCCAATCGAAACTTTGGCTTCTCTTCGTGCTACTCCAAATACCTTGGTATTCAGACCAGCTGATGGAAATGAAGTTTCCGGTGCATATTTGGCTGCCATCCAGGATAAGTTAAGACCTAGCGTTCTTGCTCTCTCGCGACAGAATCTTCCGCATCTTGTTGGTTCCTCTGTTGAGAAAACCTTAAAGGGTGCTTACGTTCTAAACGATGTCTCCGAGCCTGAGATTATTCTTGTGGCTACTGGCTCAGAAGTTTCCATTTGCGTCGATGCAGTTGAGAAGCTAGCTAGCTCTGGTATCAAGGCTCGTGTGGTTTCTATGCCATCAATGGAGCTTTTTGATGAGCAGGAAGTGTCCTACAAAGAGACAGTATTCCCTCGTAATATTCCAGTCCTCAGTGTTGAAGCCATGTCCACTTTTGGTTGGGGAAAATACGCTCATGCCTCGATTGGTATGACCACCTTTGGAGCCTCAGCACCAGCTGGTCAACTCTATGAAAAGTTTGGTATCACATCAGCTGCTATTGCTGAAAAGGCTGCCAAAACCATCGAGTTTTACAAAAATGAACCCCTTCCTTATCTCTTAGCCAAACCATTCTAGATCATAGATAGCTTGGCTTCAACCCGATCTTGTATTCAACCCATATAAATAGACCAGCTTTTTAATAGGCGCACAGCTATTTAGTTTTGAAGCTTTATTAATATCTAAATGGAATGCTAGTCTTGTTGATGTATGCAAAGCCAATTAAGATTTTGAATGAATGTTAAATAAATTGATGTTACTGTTTCCGCAATGTGTACTTATCTATCCGGGATGGTTTGGAGAGGAAGGAGCAAGAATTAAAGGACAAGGTTGCCAATGAGGTTCTTCAAACAGATCTTAGCGTTTG
This sequence comes from Basidiobolus heterosporus B8920, assembly GCA_000697455.1. Taxonomy (NCBI): domain Eukaryota; kingdom Fungi; phylum Basidiobolomycota; class Basidiobolomycetes; order Basidiobolales; family Basidiobolaceae; genus Basidiobolus; species Basidiobolus heterosporus. The sequence goes on along the minus strand of JNET01034448.1, from coordinate 3,065 downwards.
CTTTGATTCCAACGGCGTCCGCATCAGCACGCACACCATCACACTCATCATGGTGTTCATCCTCATAGCCACCATGATACTCACCCTCGTAATCGCCATCATAGCCACCTTCATAATCGCCATCATAGTCCTCTTCGTAGTCACCTGCATAGCTGGCACTGTCGTAGGCATCCCCATAGTCTTCACCTTCGCCTTCGCCTTCACCCCCATACCCACCTTCACGATCGCTCCCATAGGAATCACGATAGTCCCCTTGGTAGTCGTCGTCCCCGATGTTGCCATTTTCACTCGTGTAAGTCGAGCCATAGGTGACATCGTTACTGCCATAATTATCGCCCCCACCCTCAATCTCACCCTCGCCTTCACCTTCGTAGTCCTCAACTTCATTCGATGATTGGCCATATCCTGAGTCTTGGTAGCTGTCTTCGTGGTTATCATCATAATCACCTTTAGTGGGGGTGTCGTATTCCTGGTAGTCAGCACCTTCGCTGTTCTGGTAATCCGAGTCATCAACGGTGTAGCTCTCGTTATGATCCTGACCAGCACCACCATAAGAGTGATCCTTGTCGCTGGGGTAGTTACCAGTGAGCCCTTTATTGCCAGAGATATCGTAGGCTGATCCCTGTGTGTCTTGAAGATCGGTAGTATATCCTCTGGGGATAGCGTACCCGTGAGTAATGTTTACTAGAGTGAGAGCGGTCACTGCGATGGATGCCAAGTATTTCATATTGGTTTACCAGTCAAATTCAAAGTTTGGTTGATTTTCGTTAACAGGATGACAAATGTTAAAAGAAAGTACCATCTTTATATAACGCCAGCCTTAATTAAACGGAGTGTCCTCACGTGTACCATAGGCACCAATTTGCATAGATTTATCACCAGTGGAGGTCGATCTTGTTAAATGTACTGTAGATCAGATGATGTTGCACTTGAATTAGCCACTTAAGATTTAAGTTGCTTGTACAATGAATATCTTATAAGTTATCAGTAAAAAGCTCATGCAAATGCTAACGCACGTTCTTTATTAAGGGGAATTAGAATCGGGTAATAATACCCCTTTCTAAATTTTTGGACGAGAATTAGAATATCTCCAAAGAACACACCAGATCAAGACTTCCTGATCAAAACAAATCTGCTATGCTATGCTATAATAGATCTACACGAACCAAATCTTCCTATAAATAAGTCTTGATCCTGACCATTGGTAATCTAACAATAACCTCAGGATGAAATATTTGGGATCAATTGCAGTCGCCGCCTTCGCGCTAGTAAGCATTACTCACGGGTACGCTATCCCCAGAGGATATACTACCGATCTTCAAGACACACAGGGATCAGCCTACGATATCTCTGGCAATAAAGGGCTCACTGGTAACTACCCCAGCGACAAGGATCACTCTTATGGTGGTGCTGGTCAGGATCATAACGAGAGCTACACCGTTGATGACTCGGATTACCAGAACAGCGAAGGTGCTGACTACCAGGAATACGACACCCCCACTAAAGGTGATTATGATGATAACCACGAAGACAGCTACCAAGACTCAGGATATGGCCAATCATCGAATGAAGTTGAGGACTACGAAGGTGAAGGCGAGGGTGAGATTGAGGGTGGGGGCGATAATTATGGCAGTAACGATGTCACCTATGGCTCGACTTACACGAGTGAAAATGGCAACATCGGGGACGACGACTACCAAGGGGACTATCGTGATTCCTATGGGAGCGATCGTGAAGGTGGGTATGGGGGTGAAGGCGAAGGCGAAGGTGAAGACTATGGGGATGCCTACGACAGTGCCAGCTATGCAGGTGACTACGAAGAGGACTATGATGGCGATTATGAAGGTGGCTATGATGGCGATTACGAGGGTGAGTATCATGGTGGCTATGAGGATGAACACCATGATGAGTGTGATGGTGTGCGTGCTGATGCGGACGCCGTTGGAATCAAAGCAAACGCTAAGATCTGTTTGAAGAACCTCATTGGCAACCTTGTCCTTTAATTCTTGCTCCTTCCTCTCCAAACCATCCCGGATAGATAAGTACACATTGCGGAAACAGTAACATCAATTTATTTAACATTCATTCAAAATCTTAATTGGCTTTACATACATCAATTTATGCCATTCATATTAAACTAATAAAGAACAAGCTCACAGATAAAAGTAGTACTGACATTACTCAGTACATACCTAGATTTCTTGGCCTCACTCCAGAGCGGTCGAAGAATACTCTGTACTTTGCTGCATACACTACGAAAACCAAACGAAAACAGTCACTAATTGCATCGAATAAATAGGGAGGCATTCCCTGCTGATCTAAGGGAGAGCATATATCATTGGATATACATTATGTTAATGCAGTACAATGCAGATAAGCAGATAACAAACGAAGCAGCCACTAGGAAGGATTTATTTCCGACGCAATCCACACATGATAATAGAGCGCTAGTTAAGTGCAAGTTCAGCGTGAAAACAAACTATTTAGATGGACGGAATAACATCGCCTTCGCCCTCGTCCTCACCTTCGCCATCATATTTAGTAGTGACAGATATCCAAGCTTATCTGTGAGATATGTGGCTATTTTTGGTTAGCGTTGCCCACCATTAGCGACAATCCGGGTGAAATAAAGAGAAACTGTGGAACACTCGTAAATACCCCAATTCGGTTATTGCTTATCATTGTTTTAGTGACGTACAGGAATCCGAGAATTTTGGTTGAATTCATGCAAGAATCGTTGACTGGAGTGGATTCTGACTTTGATTTCTCCTGAGTGTCAAAAAGAACACATACATGATAAGGTGAGTATAGAAGAAGTTTATATTGATCTTTAATCTAATGTGTTGGTACTTAACTACACCATCAACCAACATTTATCGGTTTTGTTTTTTGCTTCTCTAATTTTTGGTGAGACTTTGCTCCTCTTCCCAAACTTTTAATAGCAAGTGATACGATCTGGTGTAGAATTCCTGAGTAGTACTCTTGGCCATTCTCATACTCATATATAGATACAAAATTTCCCTTTTTGTTCTGCTCAGTCTTTTACGGCAATTCCCGCGTGTCAC
>JNET01034446.1:0-54592 GCA_000697455.1 Basidiobolus heterosporus B8920 | reverse complement strand
ACAAAATCAAGATGATTTGTCAAAACGTGCCACTCAGTACACATAAGAATTACATGGAATCGTTAATACAACAGATTGCACATTTATACGTAAAGGTATTTGAGCATAGCAAGCAAAACCTAACCCCTCCTCACCATACTTAAATACAAGAAAGGCTGAAATGGAAACCAGGAGATAAAGTCTGGTATGACCAAACTGCTGGAGGATTGAAGTTCCGACCACGATTTACACCCCGTTGGATTGGACCATTCACCATCGAAAGTATAACAAAGGGACCCAAATATTCTATCGCTTCAAGTGATAAGATCATTGATAACGTGGCTATACAGCATCAAAAACCCTTCTATGATGATTCTCCAATCATCACAGAATCAAAAACTTAACCAATCTGTAGGCAAAACAGAACAGATGAGGACTGTGATTAATAGGGATAGCAAAGTTTATTACAGTGGAAAATTTGGTAGTTAAGGGCGAACAGATTTCGTTCTGGATCTTGCCCCAATAGGCAAAACCAGAAATGAATGAAGGAAATTTGAGCGAAAATAATAGTCAAAGAACAGAGAGACTACGCCCCCTAGTAGGCCTCAATCTACCAGTGTTGATCCAGAAGACCACTTGGAAATGGAGACCAATCCAGAAGTACTTAGAGCCATGATTTGCCAGTTACAAATATTGCAACAATCAACCGTGACTCATGAAGAACTGTTTGCACAGGCTATCTGGATGTTAAGAGTAACATTAAATAGAGGACAAGATAGTTTATCAACTCCAATCCAAAGTTTAGAGATACAACCGGAGATGACCCTGTATCACATGAGGGGAGGTGGTATAATTATTAAAGAAAAGGAAGCTGCCTTTATACCCATCTTGCCCCATGATACAGCACGACGGAAGACCCAAGGAATTAACTGTAGGGCTCTAACAAGACCAAGAGACCGGTCTTGTTTTGTGTCCCACCTTCCCTTAGTTGGTACTGCAGTGATTGAGATATATGCAGACTTAGTTCAAGTTGCAAGACAACCGGAAAGTGACGTACCTATAGAAGGACTCCTGAACAAGATATGAGAACAGTTAGAGCCTCATTTTCAAGAAGGAAACTTGTTGGAACAAATACACGAAAGGATCAAGTACACAGGAAGATTAGCACAAGCAATCAATTGTATTGCCATCCTCCAGTTATTACAGTGGTTTGCCATTGGACAACTTCATGGTGAGTAGAAAGAGCATTTGAAGGAAGCCAAAGGAGCTGCTAAAGATCCAGTAGAAACTGCAGGACATGTCAAACAACAACTAAACAGCACTACTATTTCCATGCAAGAACTTGACTATGTGTCTGACAAGTTGAAATCGCATTATCACCAGCATATGACTGCCAACCGCGTTTACACACTCTTCTAACATGCCCCAGTAATAATGTTGAATATGAGGAAACCTGCCCTGAGAGTATATATAAGGTTAAGAAACAGGATTTCATTGCTCTTCTACATTTATTTTCATTTGCCAAAAACATGGAAAACCCGAAGGAGAACCCCATGGTTTGTCAGCTATTTGGCACCATTGATAATATCCCTAAAGTAGATAATGCAACACCACAATCTGCCCTTGCTTGGTATTGGGAACACCAACATGATCCACTGGCTGTGGATAATTGACAATGGTTTTATGAAGATGCCCCATGTAGAATTGCTGATATTGACCCAGGTGAAGCAACCTTGCACTGAAGAACTTCAAGGGCAAAGTCCGATTATAACCCCCGGGAAATATGTGAGTATTCAAAGTGTATCAGTCCCCTTTTTTCACTATGGTAGTTATTCTCATATTAGATTTTTGATCTAACCCTTACTCTAATCCTCAATTGCGTTCTCAAAACAATCATCTTATCCCATACTAAATCGTTATATATCTTGTTGTTTATCACACCTCTATATTGCTCATATTATCTTTACTTATTATGTACAATGATATACATGAATATTTAGTGAAGAATTGTATAAGAAGAAGAAATGATAATAAAGAAAGAGGGTCTGTTTATTGGAAAAAGAAATTACTCATCCTTCTGCAAGTTCACACTACTACCTTCTATTGGAGTTACTGAGAACAAGGTACGTTGATCTGACCAGGCTCTCCCACCTATTTGGATCAGCGGAACCACAGTACTGACATGTGATCATGAGATGACCAGCAAGCTCTCATTCTGTTTGACAAGGTTTTATTGATGAACTTTGGTTAGCAAGTGCAAAAATGGCTAATAGCAGGTCAATAATCCTGCAAGTAAAGCCAGTATATCATCAAGTGCCTGTAACTGGCCATCATACACATCCAGTTAGACTTTTGTTGCATTGAATCTGATATCATACTAGATCCTAAAAGTGCAGAAACAGCAATGGTGTAAAAGTGTGCTTGACAAAAGCTTTGAAAGATTAATCATAGTATTAGTGAGCTTAAGTGAACCAGAAGACATAAGTATTCAGGAATTAAGTGGTAATACACCCTTTGTAATTGCCAATACTACTATGAAAAACTCACATTTATTGCCTATGGGGAAGAGTAGTCTAAACACACAAGCAGCCATTAGGATTCTCAATCATGCAGTGAGATGTAGAGACTTTAACAGCAGGGATTATGACAGATGGCTCAATGCAATAAAAGTGCAGCTCAGTATGTTTGACCACAAGACATGAGCAGGTAAGGATAGACTTGAAGCAATTTTTGAATCTCTGACTTATCTTCAAACACTGCTGCATTCACTTACTAAAGTGCTTCAACAAAATCTTGAAAACAAGATATTAACCAGCTCATCAAACACCTACAGTAGCCTGAGTAGCTTATACTATTGAAAGCCAAAGCCTCACTGGGAGACTAATAAGGCCGAAGCTCTTGAAGATCCATAAATATGTTTGTTACTCAGGTACCAAGCTTATTAAATACCTATGAAGTAGTTTCCTGTGCTCTTAGTTTGATACATCCAGTTCACATTGCTGAGAGTAATGTGAGCCTATATGCAATTATAACATATGTTCAAGAAAAGTCTGGGACAATAGGAACAGAGGTATATGATGCTTATCTTTGGAAGATGACTAGACTCTCATCTCAGGAAGCATTAGTCATGGAGTTTACCAAGGAGATGAATGAAAAGTGATATAGCACTGCTGGATATCTAACAGATCACTGAATAAATGATGTATCCACTTGATTATTGATGGAGTAGTGAATACTCTTAGAGTTAAATGTGTAGTACAGCATACACAATAAATCAGTTTCTGTTCTAGGGGAAGTTCACATGGTATTGCAACTAAAATCTAATGAGAAATAAGACAAAATGAGTGATATATGGAAAAAGGCTTGTGGGTTATGGCATTGAGTTACTACAGGGGTAGCAAATCAATCACATAGTAGGAATTTAATTCCTCTAAAGTAGTTATCTGCAGGTTGATTTTTCATAGTGAGAAATGAATCAAATGCTAATTTCATGATGAAGTTTTACTAGTGATCAAGAATGCAGGAAAAAAGGGCCAATTTTGTCAAAAATGAAAATAGTGATACTGAGAATGGCTTTGGACATCAAGCAGATACTCTACTTTCACTTGCTTGCTTATTTTGATAAAGAAAAATATTTACACCTTGTGCTAGAACTAAGTAAATGATTGATTACATACTACTCTAGAGGGCTCTAAAAAGCTACTGTAGAAGCTCCAGCTCATTTCACATGAAGACTTTTCATTAATCAAACACTTATATAATCTGGATTTAATCTAAAATCATCTTACACAATAGAACTATGGCAAATATCCCATAAACATATCATGACTGTCACATATCAAATTGTGTGAATATTTAGGTGCTAAATCAACTAAATCTCAACATTGCTTTGACTACAAACTCTCATAGGCTAACCGCATGTCATGTTGAAACAGACTGTTCAACTGAGTTTCAATGAGAGATTTGCTTCCTCTGTAAGGCCTGCTGAGAAACCTAAAGAAGTCTACCCAGAGTATTAGACTAATCTGTGGCAGAATCAAACAAGACAACATACACCTTTACTTCTCTTAGTTAAATCACATATCCATTCAGTTGTACATGTTATTGATGTTCTATCAATACCATGTGCTATTCCCCCTCAGCACTCAATCTGTTTTCTTTAGCTACTGAGCTTTGGCTCAATGCTACATATCTTTATCAGAATAGTAAGTTCTTGTATAGTGTTGTTGAGAGGTTCGACCAATAACTTGACTCGTAAATTGTGATAAATAAAGATTACACCTGCTGGTGGTCTTCCTCCCACCACTTCAACAGCTTTACCTCCTGTAAATTAGGGGCATATGGTAAAGTGTTTGGGCTAACCCGATGTGGTCAACCTTAGTATAAAATCCCGGAAATCCCTCAGGTTATAAGTACTTCAACCGAAAATGATCATTAGTCAGTATTATATTGCTTAGATCCAGCTGTTTTCTGGGCAATAGTTTGGTCAAGAATTGATATGGTTGTTCCAAAAGGTAATCTATGATAAAATGATTCGGATGATATTCCGAGATTTAAATTATTTCATCTGGATCATGCACATCCAACAACAAATTGCTGGAACACCTATTTCATTCACGATATTTTCCAAAAGTGATCAATGACTTCTTAACACAGCTATCCAGGAAAAATCGGAATCTCAGATTTCCGCAGTTCAGAGAATTAGTTTGGATATTTCACCGAAAACCCTAACTGGAAATCATCTTTGGTCTTGTCTCGATGGTGGCTTCATTAGGCTCTTTACTGAGTCGGAAACCCATCCGCGTGCTAATCTGTATATAAGCTACTCATTAGACCTGTAAGCATCATTACAACCTATATACAATGAGCAGCCAACCCTCTTGCGATTCTCCAAACTATAAACTGGATGATTTAGAAAAAAACCGCGCTATTTCCGAAGCAATGAAAGACGAACTCCCCAACGACCCTGTTCCATTGACTTCCACTAAGCTTCTGCTAATCTTTGTAGGCCTTGCCATGGCTATCCTTCTTGCTGGCCTTGATCAGACCATTGTATCAACTGCTTTACCAAGCATTGCCTCAGATTTTGGCGCTTTGGGTCAAATATCTTGGGTGGCCACCTCATACATGCTAACTTCTACCGCTTGTGAGCCACTCTACGGAAAGGTAAGAATTGGCCAACGCTAGCGGTGCTCCACTGGAAGCTAATACTTAGTTCTAGTTCTCAGATATCTTTGGTCGCAAGTCAGCTTTCCTCTTTGCCATCATTATCTTCGAAGTTGGTAGTGCGCTATGTGGCGCATCGCAGAGCATGACTATGCTGATTGTAGCTAGAGCTATTGCCGGGATCGGTGGTGCTGGAAGTAAGTAACTATCCCAAGAGTCCACCCGGTCTTGTCCCTTCAATAACTTACCAATTTTTTGAAAGTCCAAGGAATGGTATTCATCATCATCACTGAGATTGTGCCACTCCGTGAGCGTGGAAAGTATCAAGGATTTATCGGAGCAATGGTATGCACAATAGAATCTATAGACCAATCACAGCATTAAGCACTAAAGCTTCCCTCTCTCCAGTACGGTATCTCTTCGGTTCTAGGTCCTCTGTTGGGCGGTGTTTTTACTGATGACACTACCTGGAGGTATGTTGCCTTTTCGTCGTGCTATTTCTACTGGCAAATGATGGCTCATTCATTTATTCCTATCTCTAAAGATGGTCATTCTATGTGAACTTGCCATTTGGCGCTCTTACTGTTATCATTGTCTTTTTCTTCCTTCACCTTCCCACAGAAGGTGGCTCATTCAAGGAAAAGATAAAGCGAATTGACTTTCTTGGTACGGTGCTCCTTTTGGCCTTTATTATTACTCTACTATTGCCGACACAGTGGGGAGGAAATCAGTATCCCTGGGGCTCTCCTGTAGTTATTTCCCTCTATTGCGTGGCAGGAGTACTCTTGGTGGCATTTGTCATTGTCGAATACCGATATGCCGCAGAACCAATAATTCCTTATCAGCTGCTTACCATGCGCACCCTTATATTCACTTTTATCACGGCGTTCTTCTTCGGAATGGCGTTCTTCGGATTGATCTACTACATCCCCATGTACTTCCAGATTGTTCGTGGAGATTCTGCTACTACCTCAGGGATTGAGATGTTGCCCATGTTGCTTGCGGCATCAGTCTTTAGTATTATCTCCGGATTGACTATTTCGAAAACTGGAATAGTTGTTATTTGGTGCTGGATCGGATCAGCAATTATGACAGTTGGAGCTGGTCTGTTAGTTATGTGGAATGCAGACACAAGTCATGGCGAACAAATCGGCTTCATGTTGATTTTAGGAACTGGAGCTGGTTGTTATATACAAACTTTGATCTTTGCTGGGCAATCAGCGGTTAGCGATAAAGATATGGGCGTGGTTACTGCATTATTAGCCTTCTTCCGATCCATTGGCGCTGTAATAGGCATCGCAGCTTTTGGTGCAGTGTTTAACAACAAACTGACCACTGGGCTCGCGAATCTGAGTTTTGACATCCCAATCCAAGAGGCTGTGGCTGATTTCGGATTTATTCGCACCTTACCAGCTGACGAACAAAGAGTAGTGATGGACGTTTATGTGAATGTACTACGTACTATCTTCATTATTGCCGTAGTTATATCTGGTACAGCCTTCCTATTCTCCTGGGGGATAAAAAACATAAGGATACAAAAACACAACAGTGTATGAGTTGTTCAAATCACGACTCTGCTGTAGAGTCCATATGTCGACAGCATACTATTTACCGTAGGATCCATTTACCGTAGATCCATTTACCGTAGGATCCATTTACCGTAGAATCCGTAGTGTCAATAGCTTATTTTTTCGTAGAATCCCCTAATCCTGGACCCGAAAAACCTCCCACTATATACCAGGAAAATTAGCTAACCATGAGCCTACTGTTTATAAATACTTCAGGAGACATTTGTGTTTTCTCCAAAGTTCACTCGATACTTAACTACTCGTATACTGCTAGGGTTGATACATATGAAACATTAATAAAATGCAAGGTGGTTCATGTCAAAAGTTACTTGATTATATCAATTCTAGTGCATAGGCCTTCCCCAGAATTTTCCACATAATTACGCAAGTAATGTTTACGAACATTAGGTACAGTCTTCGGAGCGATGTTCTTGTGGCTTTATAACTTCGAGGGAGTTTCCATTGTTTTTCGAGTTAAATATATCAGCAAGGTACGGCAACACAGTCCAGTATTGCGAAAAACAAATAGCTATAAAAATATGCACGCCTGACATTGCTTAATTGTGGGTGTGCTAGGTGGTCAAAGTTTTCTCTCCAAATAACAGTGCACGGAAATCCATTCCGCAATTGTGGAAAATACGATATACACCGTCGAGGATGATGAAAGATTAGCTTCTTAGGAGCCTCAGATAGCCAATAGTATCTTTCAAATTCAGTTACCCGTACGATTCTTGAATATACCAGCAATCCTTGGGAGTGATTGTTTATTTTTACATGGTCTTTTTCAAGCCCTACTCAAGTAGTTTGGATGTGTCACGCAGAATAATTCATCTTGTCACGCAGAATAATCCATCTTGTACGAAAAATATGGCTTATCTGTTACCAAGAAATTCTAGTTTCGGGTGATGTTGCCTATCTCCGAAGGAACACGTGTTAATCATGTCTGGCCATCCAGAGTCTTTCTATATATTAATATTACTAAACAAATCTGGATTAACTTATCCTAGGATTTCTTACAGGCAGTCTACTGGTTATCCCTGCTGATCGTGCTAACCTAATTTGTTTATATTGTTTTGGTTTCAGGCCAATTACTCCGTGCTCCAATTTCCAATTTATTGTGGATCGCTTAGATCACTCTTATGACATTGAAAGTAACCTTGGATGTGAAGCAACTATCATACTTTTGCTGGTGTTGTTGAAATTTAGTTAGCTTAGCACCTTATTATTTGTATTTTCAGGTAAATAGCTTAAACCTTATATTGATGAAATATTTGGTAAAGTTGAAAATATGTAAGGTCATTGTTTGACTAATCATTTCAGCATATAAATGTTAGATTTTGCAAGAAATCTTGAACATACTCAATTAAGATAAAACTACTGAAAGTGAGTATTGCGGTACTGAAAGTGGCCTTAGATATCAAGAAAAAGCTCTAGTGCTTTCATTTTATATTTTATTGGTGTAAATAAAGGTTTTTATACCTTCAGTTGGGACTCAATGAAGTGACTATAATGTACTACTGTAAAGAACTCTTTGAACATACTGTAGAGGTATCAGTTGTGAAGTTCTGGGAGTTACTGGTGGGATTTGTGGTTTCCACGTGTTGATTTATTTAAAGTAGAGTTGACATTAATTCTTTTGTCAAGAAGTAGTCAAAATAATGTGCACCCTATGAAAAATGGAATATGGGAGTACCAGCAAAACACCAGCTGAACACCAACCTTGGGGGTCTAAATGTTGAGATTCACATAATTTAGCACCTAATTACTCATACTTGATCTCATCCTTATTATATTTACTTAGCAATTTCCTCTCACCCAAAATTTGCACTTGGGTTTTACTTAGAATATTTTTCACTAACTTAGAAGTACCCAGAATACTTGACTTTTTCAAACATGTCCAAATGACCCCAAACTTTGCACACATGTTCCTGGGACCTTCCTTAGCATATTCTACATGTTGCTTTGTTTACTTCTTGACAAAAGTATAAATGCTAACTTTACATTCAATAAATCAATAAGTGAAAAACACATATTCTTCTAACTCTCCAAATCACTTCCAATAACTCCCAGAATCTCACAACACTAAATACCACCAGAATACCATCAGAAAATGAAAATCTTAGATTCTGTGTGTAGTACCAGCAAGTTATTGGTAGAATACCACCTAGAAACCAGTAAAAATAAGGGGGAATTACAGCCTTTTCAACTTTTCATGGGGGCAGAACTCATGAAGAAAGGTCCCAGGAGCATGCATGCACATCTTGGTGTCAATTGGGCATGTTGAAAAAGTCAAGTATTCTGAGTGCTTCTAGGTTAGTGAGAGTATTTATGTAAACCTAAGTGTGACTTTTGAGGGCAAGGAGACTGAGTAGTAAGTATCATAAGGATAGGATCTAGTATGAGTAACTTGGCTCCAAATTGTATGAACTTTAATACCCCCACTTGACTAAATATTTATACAAACTAATCTTAGGCTGTTTTGTATCATGCAGCATCCAGTATTTGGATTTCTCTTTATCAAATGGTTTGGTTAAGATATCTACTGCCATCTGTTCAGTTGGACCATAAACCAAGTCCACCACATTATTTTTATAGCTTTTCTGTTGATGATGCTCAATATCCTTGTACTTACTTTGCCAGGAAATTCTGGACTTTAGGCTGACTGAATGCTCTGTGACTATTTTCAATGTATTATTGGAGGATTTTGAATTTAGCCTCAGTATTTGTGTATTTCTCCCAGCCACAATGCCTCCTTTATTGCTTCAAAGGTGGCCATATTCCTTATGCTAATAGTGGATAGTGTGACAGTGGGTTATTGCTTTGAGTTCCAATAGATTGATTGAACACAGCATAGAGAGAAGTAACCTGTTGTTGACGTTCAGAAATCAACCATTACAAAACTAATCTTCAGTGCTGAGTAAAGCATCAAAATTAAGAACAACGTGATGTTATGTACCCTGCAACCACAGTTGAGGCCTCCAAAGTACTCAATACAATGATAGAAGCTTTGATCCCAATTTACCACAGTAGACAATCAAATTGGATCATATATAACCTTGGTTGCTATATCAATGAGTGTCAAATTGGGCCTGCACCAGTGCTGCCCAAATTAGGGAGCCACAAGCCATAAAAGAGACCCTGGAATGCACTCATGTAAAGTCTTAGAGATCTGTAAGGTTCAAGAAAAATCATACACTCAATGAAAATCAAGCTTGGCTTCAACCAGTTGCTGTTGGAAATCAGAATTATGGTATTGGAAGTGACTTTGGATAATAAGCAGTTGCTACACTATAATCAATGTTTATAGTAATGAAGTAAGGTACTTATACCTTTTGTTATAGCAAAGTATAGAAGCTCTAAAGTACCACCCTAGAGGTTTCTAGGAGCATACTACAGCAGTTTGAGCTCATTTGGAAATGTTTGATATTTCTCATAAATCCAACATTTCATATCATTGTAATTGATGCAAGACAACCTATGGATTTGCACATTGATAATTATCTCATAACCACATGATGTAACTTATATACCTATTCATGTGCTACTGGGTGCTAGGCTAACTCAATTTCAACAGTTACCTAATACCTAATCAATGTTAAACTGCACCTTTTGTCACAGAACCAGCTGAGTACCTCCAAATGGACCAGCCAGATGGGTTTGTTGATACAACATATCCTCAGAAAGCTGACAAGCTCTAGAAAATCTGTATGGCTGAAGACAATCACTTGGAGCTTGGATTGCAAGATAGACTTGTATTTGTAAACATGGCAACTTCAAGAGAGCAAAACTGAGTATAGTAGCTGTAATAGGCTAGATTCAATAGCTCCAGTCTTGCTAGCCCTATATCTCAAATACCTTGTAGTAGCTATTAATGATTTGTAAGTAATCAAAGAAACTAAGTAAAGCCTAGTTTTCAAGCTCAAGAAGACCATTCTAACAGAATTGATGTTTCTGTGGGGTATAAAGAATGCCCACAAACATACTGAATCCTGTATATCTTGTGTTATTTTATGATTGTCTCATCCTATTACAACTAGTGACAATATCTTATTTCCATTATTAGTATTAACATTGGTAGCCCTATTATTAGTACTACTCCAAATTATTGCATTTGCCTTACTTGTTTTATACTATGTAACCTCAGTATTCCCAACATCTACTCAGCACAAGCTTCACCTGCTTCAAGAGAGGTTATTGCACCCATTAAGCAACCCTATACACATTGAACCTGTCATGTTATAACATGTGGGACTTTGCACCAATTACAATATAACATCTTGAAGTACAGATAAATGTAGAGAGAACTACCTAAACTGTAACCTTGAGCCAATCTAAACCTGTTCAGGATATACTTAGAAGATCTAATATGGAAGAATGGAAGTAAGTATCAGCCTAAATAGTGGCAAGCCTTGACTTGATCCAAAATTACTCAAATCCAGCACACTTAGATTCATTTGAAAGCCTTGCATACTCCTTGTCAATCTATGGTTAGTGGTCTAACATATATCATGGTTGGAACATGTCCAGATACTGCATACCCAGTGCAAGTTGTCAACCAATATCTTCAAGATCATGGATTTGATCAAATCACGGCAGTTTACTTAATTTTTAGATACTTAAATGGATCTGTGATCTTTGCTCAAAGTATAATTATTTTGGATCAGAGTATGATCTCCTACAATACTCTGATGCCAATTAGCAGCTGGATATGGAATACAGAAGATCCACAACTGGACATACCTTGCTAGAACAAATTCTTGGAATATTGAAACAACATACTTTTACCATTGCATTACCAATGTATGGTAAATGGCTGCTTGCAAAGCTGAAAAGAAAGCAATGTAGCTAAGAAGCCTACTAAAAGACCTGAGATATTCTCAGAACTCACATATTACAATATTTCAAGAAAATCAAGATTCAATTGAAATAGATCAAAATCCAACTCTTCTTGCCACAATTAACCATATACATATTGAGCTTTAATCTATCAGTGAGCCTGTAAAAAATATGTTAGTAGACTTGGTGTACTGTCCTACCAAGCAAATGTATGTAAATATTTTTACCAAACCATTAGCTAGAGGGAAACTTGAATATTTAAGATATTATCCCTGATTACCTTGTATGAGCATTTATTGGATATAAGCTAATGTAGCTACCAAGTACTTATAGAGTTAACAGCTGAGATGTAGGAGGTCACTTATGATTAATTACATAATTATCAGATGTTGAATTCATGAGAAATTTTAAATGTGTCCAAATGAGCTGGAACCTCTATAGTGTGTTCCTAGAAGTCTCAAGAGTAGCATCATGTAGCTTTCTTATTTAGCCCTAGCAAAAGGCATAAATACAACTCTTTATTACAATAACACATCATGTTAAAGTATCATGATTTCCTCATAATATCCAAAGTAACTTCCAATATCCCTATTTTCACTTTCAAAAATATTTACTTGAATACAGGTACTGAAATCCTCACAATTTAGAGCCCAATGACTCATACCACAATATAGCCTTATAATACTTACCAATTTCCTTGCACTCAGCATTCTTATTTGGGTTTTACTCGGAATACTCTTACTGTCTTAGAAGTACCCATAATTCCTAACTTTCCCCTTGTTTCAAACTGTTATATGACTCTAGGAGCTATTAGAAGTGATCTGGAGAGATAGAAGAATATTTGGCTTCAGTTGGAGACTTATTTAGAACAAAATTGCCATTTATACTTTAGTCAAGAAGTAAACAAGGTCACATGTTGAATGTGTTAAGGAAGTTTCCAGGAGCATGTGTGCCAAGTTTGGTGCTACTTGGGCATATTTAAAAAAGTTAAGTATTCTGTGTACTTGCAAGTTAGTGAAAATATATCCAAGTAAAACTAAAGTGTAGGCTTTGAGTGAAAGGAGATTGATAAGTGAATGTAACAAGGGTAAGATCAAGTATTAGTGATCAAGTGCTAAGTTATGCAAATACTTACACAAATGGCCCCAAACCATGCATGCATTCTGCTGGGACCTTCTTCAACATATTCTACAAATTGCCCATTTACATCTTGAAAATCTATTAAAGTTAACTTTACATTAAAGCCATCTTTAGGTGAAAGCCTTGCATTCTTCTAATGATTCAAATCACTTTTGATAACTCCCAAAATTACAAAAAGGGCATATTTGCCTGATTTAGTCTCCTCCATTACTTGGAAATTAGTGATAGCAATTAAAGATTACCCACACATATGGCCAACAGTACAACACCTGTCTTTCCTGGCATATAATGGGGACTATAATATGCTTACCCTTTTGGAGCTGAAAACTCTTCAAATACACATCTTTCTTTCTATTCCAAGCTTTTGAGGAATGTTTAAAGTCATATAAAGTTTACTTCAGTATGCAAGCCATTATTGGACACTCTAGATTCACAAATCCATCTGGCTGGTCTATCTAGATGTCTTTAGTTAGTTCCTGTTCAAAAAGCTTGCTTGAGCATGGTTGTGAGCCCCAAATAATATACTTGCATCAGCACTTCATCATCATTTGTGCTTCTCACTTCTTCATATGTTGATCTTGTATTGCAAATTCCAAAGTTAAGTGTTCAGTTCTGAATTCCAAACACACAATATGATTTTCATGCTACTTTGATAGACTAGTCAGCAATGCCATAAATATGTCATCTTCACTTAGAGGGGCACTAATAGCTGGCAATCAATTTGTGTAACCATCAAGTTGCTGGATTTCTTTTTAAAAGAAAACAGAAATAGCCTATTGCATAGATTTTTAACCTTATAGATATTCTTCAATAGCCTTGGCAGAAGAGTATATTAGGTAAATATGGAATAATGGCTTTTGAGTTGAAATCAAGAAGATAATAGCAGTTGCTTGCCTTCCTGCCTTTGTAGACCTTGTTATAGCCTTAGGGGATGTATTTGGCATTACTTCTTCCCCTGAGACAATATTGCAAAGTTTCCTATCTTTGGACATCCTTTGCATTGTATATTTTCACAAAAAACAGTCACCTTTAGCAAACTTTACAATACCTGCAATGATACTGGTAGTGCTTTTTCTTGAAAATCTTTACAGAACAGCAATAGTGCTCATAGTCAGTTGAAAGTGAACATAGTGATATAGGTCACAACTTGGAATATTAAGAAGTTCTTAAACATTCACTTAATGTTTTATTGCAATAAAGAAAAGTATACATACCTTTGGTGAGAACTAAATAAACCAATACCTACTATTCTACAGGGCTCTAAAAGTATACTATAAAGGTTTCAGATCATTTTAACATATTTGAGATTGCTCATAAATCCAACATTTACATATGCACATTTCAACAGAAAAGACATTTTATTACATGTATTGATGATCATACAGGATGTAACTAGTTCTACTTCATGAAAAGAGGGAGGAAACAGTTCCAGCCTTTAGACATGTTATATAATATCTTCTAGTTGCTAAAGTAGTATGCAATAGGTTCCATTTAGTTCTAACCAAAGGCATAAATACTTTCTTCAACATAACAATTCACTAAGTGAAAATACAACTTCTTAGTAGCCAAAGTCACAAGCAATAACATTATTTTCACTATTCAGATTAAAAACTGACCTATAGAGCTCCTAAAGCATATTATGATGAGATGAAACTTGACATTGGGATATTGCAAATGATTCCAGCTCCACGGTAGCTAATACTAAAGTCTCGGTTTCAAGCTCGCAGATATCAAGAATTTGATATTACTGTACATATTGTATTTATCTATATTAAACTGATCACTCTAGTCGATAATTTAGCATCTATGTTGGTATGGATTAGTACAAATTGCGCTTATTTTTAACTAAGATAATTGAGGTATTCTGTAGGAATCAGCAAATTGATTAGAAATAAAAAATATATATGTACATATAAGCACTATCCAACTAATCTAAAAATTTACCAAGGGCGATGATTTTTACCCACCAGCCTAGTTCTGGGTTGAGATACGTAATGTATTATTACGATTGGAACTTGGTGGACTCGTGATGAACGTAGATCAATACAAGTTCTAGGCCAAACGAAGAACTGGCAGTGGGTGAAGTTTAGTTGTGCTGGAAGTTCTAGAACCGCTATGTTACAATATAAATACTTTTTGCCTTACGGTTGATTCCTATATCAAAAACCTCTCGTTATTTTATTTATGATGCATAACACTCCCGGGATCGTCTCTAGTTTGTTTAGACGACTTCCAACTCCGTCAGTTGTTGTGGTGGGCGGGGGCTTGGCTGGTTTGTGCGCCGCCATTGAGGCTTACAGAAAAGGCGTCAACGTATGTTTGTTAGAGAAAGAGGCTCGACTTGGCGGGAACTCTGCTAAAGCTACTAGCGGAATCAACGGAACGCCAACAGCGCCACAAAAATCCTCGGGAATTGAAGATAGTGTAGAAGAATTTTTCAGAGTCAGTAGATTACCTATAGTCTTCCTTATTTAATTGCTACAAACAATACTAATTTATGTGTATTTAAGGATACTGAGCTTTCCGGAGGTAATCTATCAGTACCTGAGCTTGTTAGAGTGTTGACTGAAAAGAGTAAAGAGGCAGTTGAATGGCTGGGAACCTTCGATCCCTCTATCAAACTAACTGTTTTATCTCAGTGTGGTGGACACAGTAAGCCTCGTACACATAGACTTGCTCCTAAGGCACCTGGTGCACCCCCTATGCCCGTTGGGTTTGGCCTAATCCAGACATTGAGTAATTACATCACCTCAGAAGTACAGAAGTCTGAGGGGAAGATCACGATTCAAACCTCGAGTGTGGTTTCCAAGCTCCTAACCAATTCCCATGGGATGGTGACTGGAGTCAAAGTATTGAAGAAGCGTGAGGATGGCACTGAGGAAGTCGGAGAGATTTTGAGTGATGCAGTTATTCTATGTTCAGGAGGGTTTGGAGCTAGCGCTTTGACAGAGGATAAATCCCAGTCGCTTGTCCAAGAATTCGCTCCTCATGTGATTGGGCTTCCTACTACTAATGGTCCCTGGGCTCAAGGAGATGGAGTTAAATTGGCGCGGGATCCCTCTGTTGGCGCTGCCCTCACTCTCATGGAGCAAGTACAAGTGCATCCCACCGGGTATGTACATTTGGAGGACCCAAGTAACCCAACCAAATTCCTAGCCCCCGAAGCTTTGCGCGGACATGGTGGTGTTCTCGTAAACAGCGAAGGAAAGCGTTTTGCTAATGAACTTGGGCCACGCGACTACGTGACCCAGAGGATGTTTGAATTCGCTGGAAAGCAACTCATGGCACACCCTAAAGGATTTGATGAATTATCTTTGAAGGCAGCATCTTTTCTTATATTATCAGAGAGAGCAGTACAAGCGTATGACCCAGCTACCATTGGATTCTATGCGAAACGTGGGTTGTTCCATCAAGCAAGCAACTTTGACGAACTTGCTTCAAAACTTGCCGTAGACCGAAGTGTTTTGTACTCCACTTTCCAGGACTACGATGCTTGTGCTTCAGGTGCTAAGCAAGACGAATTCGGAAAGAAGGTGTTTCCCGAGAAAATGCTTGCTCAACCAGAGGAACCATACTACTGGGCGGTCGTAACCCCATCCATCCACTATACCATGGGTGGAGTGAAGATCAATGAGAATACGCAAGTGCTGAATTCCAAGGACCAACCCATCCTGAATTTGTTCGGGGCTGGAGAAGTCACTGGTGGAGTGCATGGGAAGAACCGGCTTGCAGGAAACTCTCTCCTAGAATGTGTTGTCTATGGTCGTATTGCAGGACAGCAGGCTGCCAATTCGATCCTTGAACACAAGTAAATTAGGTGAATTTGTAAATAAAATGAATTGAATGAAAATTATAGTACTGGGCGCTCGTTAAATTGAAGTTGTGCAAGTGGTACTTAATCCTAGTATTAACCAAATATAAATTGTGAACACGACACTGGCATGAAGGATAACACTAGGGAATGCTGTGTAGCGCGATGTAGGTGTCTAATGATAGGTTAGGGGGAGCCTGTAAAACCACTACTTCCAGAAAGAGTTAATCAAGGCACGTTTTTTGTTTTAGTGTAGCATTAAATCATTAATAACAGAAGGGTTAATTGGTATAAGCTTGTTGAAAGATCGGTACTACTCAAATGGTCTGGCTAATCTAGTAGACAAGCAACAGTTATGCATGCAATAGTATGTGACCCTAATTACATCTTTCAGAAACAACAATGATCTATCTATTATGAGCTTGCATTAAAATAAGAAATGAAGAAAGTCAAGGAAATGGCCGAGATAAATTGATGAATGTGAGAGCGGTGATACACGGCGCTGAACAATTAATTAAATTCTGATGTGTATAAGGGTGGTTCCCACTCGATGTTATAAAAACTAGGCAATGCGAACAAAGAAGTCATCGATCTATTCCTTCTTCAACATGAAGTTTTTGAGCCAGTCTTTGTTGATTACCTTAGTAGGACTTGCATGTTCTATCAACGCGCAGACCTCAGAAACAAGTTCAGCAACCTCTCCCAGTCCATCTGCCGTCTCCGATGATAACCAGTGGACCTGTAGTGCCACCCAAGCTTGCCCCGCTGGATACTGCTGCTCGACATATGGATGGTAAGTATCTAGCACGGCCATTAATTATCATTCTTTACTGACATTCTATTGAAGGTGTGGTAAAACTGCCGAGCACTGCGTCGATGCTTGTCAATCCAACTGTGGGGCTGTGAATGTTGACAGTTCCCTTGGCCAAGCCACCAATGGAACTGTACCCCTGGGCCGTCTCATCGACAACTGTGTTGTTCCTGGTACCGCGGCAATTACCTTTGATGATGGACCAATTAGCATCACTAAGGATTTACTTGCCACCCTAGCCGAAAAGGAGGTCAAAGTTACCTTCTTTGTCATCGGCGAACAACTTTCCGAGCCGGAAAATGCGGAAACATTGAAGAATGCTTTTGATGCTGGACATCACATCGCTTCCCACACCTGGAATCACCCTGACCTCAGCAAACTTTCTGATGATGATGTTGCCCTACAGATGAAGAATACCTCCGATGCCATCTTCAACGTCATTGGCAAGAGACCACAATACATGCGTCCTCCATATGGCGCAGTTAGCGACCAAACTCTATCCGTGTTAGGAAGCCTCGGGTACAAGGTTATCTATTGGAACCTCGACACTCTTGACTGGGAAACCAAGGACGGCCAGCAAACCCTCGAAGCTTACAGAACCTATTTGTCTACTGCATCTGTAGAGTCATCCTCCATCCTTTCCCTGCAACACGATATTCAGGCTAGCACAATTGGTGTTGCAGGTGACATCATTGATATCGTCCAGGAGGCCGGATATAAGGTTGTTACTGTACCTGAATGTTTAGGCGATGACGGCCTTTACTATTAGACATCATGATTAGTAATAGCACGCATACCCCTAATACCCATTTCATTCTTTTCAATCGATTATTATATTTAATTAAATAATGCCGGTAGTTGATTACTTACCAGATTATCTTGCACTAATCTACAATGTTTCCTCTTCTCGTTGCCCTAACTAATCGCAGATTAATTAGGGGAGTGTAGCTCTTTATTACGGTATCGAGACTAACAATGATATTGGTATAAGATGATAGTAGTACGAGGGTCTCAAGAATAAAACTGAGGAAACATCCTGAAATAGTCTAGTCTTCTCCAGAGTTACTGAACAACATTTTGTACGAGAAGGGCTCGAATTTATACCCTGACCCTTGGTAAAACTTTCCATTAAACTCAACCCAGTGAAGGCGTAAAGCGTGAAGAAAGGCGGAAAGACCCTCCATAATCAATAGGATGCCTATAGTAAGAACAAACCAAATAGTAAAACCAACAAATATACTAATAATGTTCAAGGGGAATGCCATCGAGTAACAAAGCTGCAATATCATCTCCCAAAGCACTGCGGAGAGCTGAGCATGTGCAAGAGAGAGTGCCCAAAGACGTAAATAAGATGCCGTATTGGAGATACAGTTCAAACAAAACTCAATTGTATGAATGACCTGATGAATCATTATTTCGCCAAAGTCGAATTCTTCTTCCTCCTCAAGCTCATCCGTAAAAATTTGACTCGTAACTTCAGAGCCGTCTTCGCCAACAGTCTTCGGAAGATTATCTGGTTTGACTGGCTCGCTTGCTACATATCCGCTTCGAATCTTAATAGCGTGCCTTTTTTTGAGCACGAAGGGCTTTGCTAAAAGCATCCATGGAATGCAAATAACCGCAATACCGATGAGAACCAGCTGAACAGTACCCTGGCCCGGGTACAATGAATTCGCCGTTTCAACCGATCCAGGGCTTAGAAACATGTAGATAAGCATATTCAACAAGCTGGGAGGACTAATTGAACTAGTGCTCCAATCTGTCAACCATTTATAAATAATGGTCACACTTAGATATCCAAAGATACATTCCAAAAAGAGTATTTGAGGAACGAATTCGGCCCAAATAGCGAAGGCATGATCGAAGTTGACATAATTGAATATGTTAAGGATAATCCCCAAGGACATTTGTAAGACTCCCAAGATGACCGACATCTTCATTTTATATGAATTAGTGAAGAGTAGGAAGTTGTCAGTGTGATGCCATGCATGATCCAGACCAAAGAGATAAGTTCCTCCAACATGCTTAGCATCAATAGGCTGCCTCAGTGCAGTGGGAGTGGGCCATTCCCAGCTAGATTTGGAAAGTGACATACCTCGGGAGAAGATGTCATTATAGATCAGACCTGTGTAGATGGAGAAAAGCCCCATCAGGAGAATGATATATCGACCATTAAACAACATGGCAAACATTTCGCCACCATCGAATTTTCTCAAAGACCTTTCTTTATAACACATCCAACCGGCGAATGCACTTAGAAGGACTCCGTGGCCCAGATCACCAAACATAACTGCAAACAGAAAAGGGAAAGTTATGATGGTGAAAAGACCGGGATTGACTTCTCTATATCTTGCTACACCATATGCGTCTACGATGTTTTGAAAACCAGCCGAAAACTTGTTAACGCGATGGAATGTAGGTGGTATTTTTTTGGTTTGTAGCTCGGTCATGATGGGAGACACAGAAGTTCCTGCATTTTCGGAAGACTCTTGAAGTGCGAATTGCAAAGCTTTCAGTTCACTCGTAGGACACCAGCCTTCTGCAATCAGGCATTTACGGCTTCGATCATAGTTGAATAAGTTCATAACGTAATAAAGAGCTTTTTCTTTCTTGACAATGGTGAACCATGTAGGAAGGTTAGCTGAGATTTTCATAAGCTCGGCGCGACAAGTCCGGGTGTTGGTATCCATAATAGTTTTTATGTCTTCGATTCTAGCAGAAATACGAAGGGCTGTAGCATTTCTTGCCTCAACAGTATCATCAATGGAGTACAAAGAGGCACCCATTGCTTCGGCAGTTTTCCTGATTTTCCCCAAAAGTTCTTGTCCATGAGAGAAAATTACAAAAGCGTTCTTCTCAAGTAAATTACTAGTGTAGGGGTCCCACATGGGCTCTTGAATCTCACTATACTTCATGTAAAGATTACCCCGTAAACTCCTCCATAGGATTCTCTCGAAGGTGTTAAATTTCCGTCGAGATATAACACCAGTAACATAACCTACGTTGGAATGGTTGTTGTCTAGGGCATCAACTCCAGGCTCGATATCAGTGGGGGGAAGTAGCTGGGAAGTATCGACATAGGAAGGAATCCTTTCATTTTCTTGGAATCTGTCTTCTTGAAAGAAGATGCTGGATTCTTGTAGAATGGAATATTGCTCAATCAATCCAAAATATTGTTTCTGCAGTAGATCATAGGAGGAATTCAATTGAAGCAGCATCTGCTCACTGTCATTCAGAGTTTCATGAAGTTCATCAATTTCTCTCATAGAATGAATACGAGAGATCTCAGGGCTATCCAAGTCACACGTAGAGATAGGAATTCCCTGCTTTTCAGCCTCTTCGGATAGAAGCCGTAGTTGGCGTTCGAGGTCGTCCAATTTCTTGATTTCCGAGATAAAAGAGCGTTGGAACGAACTTAGACTCGGGTTGAGATCACGGAACTGAACGAGCCCCTTTTCGCCTAGATGGGAAACGGCTATACGGGCCACTTCACTGGGGATAAAGAGTTGGATAAGAGACATCTCTTCTGAACGAAATAGTGTTGAAGGAGCCATGGCTAATGAGATTATTAACAAGTCTAACAAAGGCTGATGTCCTCCGCAATTCAGGAAGCAAAAAAGATAGAGAAGGGGCAGGTTGAGATACACAAGTAGAGGATATATAAGCCATGCGCTTCTCTAATGGAGGACAAGCGTGATTGGCTCCACCTTAAGGGTATTTGTTTGCCACAACCTCTAATTCTTAGCCTATATGCAGGAAACCCAAGATCTTGCATCTATTGTCAGATTAAGTTGTTGCTGTTAAGGAGTATCGGCTTTGGATTATCGAGCATGAGTCAATGCTATTACCAATGATGAAAAAGCAGTCAGTGTACGTTGATCGGAGATTTTTCGGGAAAGCCCTCGTCCGTTCAGCGAGCTGACAATACATTCTATATACATATATATATATGCTGACAATACAACGTTCCATGTATGTATACACTAAACCTCCGAGTCCTCTTCATTATATTCGTTTGGAGTTACATGTATTTAGTTTTGTGTTGAGTAGTTGGTATAAAGATATGTGATTATCCGGTTTAGCTTAATTCCTTGATTAACTGAATTGTTGACCGATGCTTCCCTGATGAATTCTCTATTTATACCAAGTCATCCAATTAATAACTGCCTCAAGTAATTGTAATTTAGCCTCAATCCAGTATATTCTATCTATCAGTTTAATCTAGTATAGCGCAATATACCTTTCTACTCTCTTTGATTCATGCTATTATATTAACTGGATAGTGAATGATCTATGTCCAAGAAGATAAAGGAATCTGCACAAGACGACGGTAAGTGACGTTTCTTTTTACATCTCAGAGTATGTCGGTATATTCGTTTCGGCCAGTTTCACTCACTCTCTCCCTCCCTCAACCTTAGGTGTTGTCCGTGGCAAAGTCGCTTCTTCCGATGAAATTCAACTCACTCCCCGAAAATCTCGTAGTTCAGAGAAAGGTTTCTCAGCTATTCTAGGAACATTACCATTATCTAAAAGACAGCTTTTTGAGAAACGAGGAGTGATCCGTACAAGTCCAAAACTCGTTTCCAAAAATAAAGTAAACACTTCACAGAAGAAGAAAGAGAACCTTCACAAAGCAAACATGCAAGGTATTTCATTTGAATGTTTAGGGATTAGTTACCCTAAATTTACTTAGATTCTCTAATTTCTAGAAATGCAAAAGACCTCTCTACACGTAGCTGTCTCTCAAGGCAATGGTCAGCTTGATATTCCGAAGAAGAAAATAAAGCTCAAGTCAAGAAAGACAAAAATTGGCGTGTTGAAGCACGACAGCGGGGTTAAGAAGGGTGCAGATACATTAGATATTTCCAGTCTTGATGCAAGTTTTCTAGACGAAACCATTGATTCTGCTGTCAATCAGAAGATCATTGCTAAAACATCGCAGCATCTACTGCACAGATATTCAAAATCAGAGGATCCAGATTTGGGCAAAGGAAAAGAAAAATATTCCAACGTCAGATCAGCGGCCCCTAAAGCGATAGCTAAGACCAGTCAATCTAACAAAAATATTCAAGCCAAAACGAAGCTAGCCCAGTCCCTTTTGAAACAATCCCCATCGACAACCTCAAAATTCCAACCAGCTGATGCACAGCATACCCAGAATAGCCCTTCGACTTCTTATGGAGGGAAGCCAAAGAAATCTGTTCATCAGAGTGCACTTCACTTAAATAGCACTGGTGAAAAAGACATCCTCAAGACGAAGCTGAACAACAAAAATAAAAGTACCGACTCTCACCTTGTGATCCCCGAAAATAGTATAGCTTCAGTTAAGAAATCCAAGAAACGAAGAGCCAAAGAAATGCACGTTAGTGAGGACTTCAAAACGACGAAAGATACAGTAGCCGATCTTGAGGAGCCAAGGAAAAAGAAAAAGAAGAAAAACAAGGGACAGGAGGAGACAAAGCAGAAGGAGAAGACAAAGAAGGAAGATAAGAAGCAAGAGCAAGAGAAGGAAGACAAAAAGAAGAAAAAGAAAAAGAAAAAAAAAGGTATTTGACTTTTCTTGTTTAGTCGTCGGTTATAAATGTATGTCTCTAAGTCATCTAGTTCAAAAAGCTAATAAGTTGGAAACGATGTTTGAAGATCAAGAAGGCGACATGGCACTCATCAAAAATACGACTGCTCTGCTGCCTGAAGTTACAATATCAAAGATCGTAAATGTTTCCTCATATAAATCCGCCGCTCAAAAACACGAGGATACAAATAGTATACAATTACATGAGAATGAGGTTGCTGAGCATGGCAAAACCTCGATCCAAGAGATAAAGACACCAATCCCAAGCACCATCAAACGTGTAGTTGAGATACCTTCCGAAATTAAGTCTCACAACTTTGAGGAGATAGATACCGTGCAGACAGATGCTTTCGTGGAAAAGTTGAAGGATGGAGACTTAGCACCGATCAATAGCACGATACATGGGCTTAGAGCAGTTGATATCTCTCACGACTTGATAGGTTTACAAGAAACTGATATTGATGGTGTTGCGTCCGCCACCACGGGAATGCAAAAAGTAAAAGAGTTGGACAGTAGACCCATTGTAACCACACCACCCGAAATCATAGACGTGCATGCTCCTTTAGCTAAAGCCAAATCCAAAGCGAGCGAAGATATGCTAGTCACAATGCCTGATCTACCTGAGTACGAGTTAAACAGAGCTTCTGGTGAGCAAAGCGGTTTGTTGTTACATTCAACTTCACGACCCTAACCTTTGATTAAAAATTTGCATACAGAAAAAGAGGCAGTCTACAGTAACTCTGATGAGAAGACGGTACCCAAAGCTCAGGATGCTATATCTAACATCAAGACACATACGGAAAGCATTCCATTGACGAGTCAGATCCATGAGCCTACAACAGAAGATAACATACAAGATACGAATTTGATGGAGGCTACTCAAGAGCTTCAGATGGTATCACATGCTGATATGCATAAATCACACGAGAGGCTTGAGATCGCCTCGTCAACCTTTTTTAGTAGCCACTCGCCATCTACACAAAATTCCGAGAGTCTCACCACTTCGAAAATATCGAAAGAGTATTACACAAGTACTGATAATCAAATAATCCAAGAGAACTCAACATCCGTATCTCCGAACTTTGTCGGGAGTGATACTGAAACCTTGCAATCGTTGGAAAGTAAGAGCTCAGCTCATGAGATGGATATTCGAAACCCTATAGCAGTCTCCTCTCTAGAAACGGAATCGATAGCTTCTAGTATGGAGGATTCTAAAAATGTGTGCTCTTCACTGTTAAAAGTGACACCCGAGCAGGTAGACTCCTCAATGTCTGTGGACACATCGGAAGTCTGCGATAAAGATTTATCCACTTTGAAAGGATCCGAGCAGATGTCTTTAGATGTAGAGGTGACGTCCAATCCAATGAAATTCCCTGAACCAAGTGTTTTTCGCAAAGCAACATACATTTTAGACCGGCTATTTGCAACAGCATTGAGCCGAGCCTTCATTTCGCCATGTGGGACTATCCATCTCTATGAACCACCACCAGGAGGGTTGAATCTTGCGATTGTGGAGCGAAAGCTTTGGCATGGCAGGTACAACACGTTCAGCGAATTCATAGATGATCTAAAGAGAGTGGCTGAGGCAGTTAGGGTGAGCTATGATAATACAAATGAAATTTATCGTATCTCCAAGGAATTTGTTCATCTATTCGAAAGTCTTGCGTGGGATATGCGAAGTCATCCACCAGAAGAAGCTGATCAACAAGAGAACCAAGAAATTTCTCCATTTTCAGCTGAGGAATTGGTGAATACAGCTAGAAGCTTGGAATGTACGGATGAAAGTACCTTTTACATTGTAAAACTCGCCACACCTGAAGAGGTAGCTCGTAGCAGCCGTGGATTGTTGGAGAAAGAAGTTTGTGCCTCAGTGCATTACCCATTTTTTGAGAGTTTTGGGGTTACTCCTGATGTGCTTACTACTCCAACAAATGGCTTACTCCCTACAGTGCTTCGAGTTTTCGTGTCACACAACCGAACAGCATTGGAATTAACCAGGGATGCTCGGAGTGGGTTTCTATTGGTATTCACAAATGTTAGGAAAAGTCCAGCTTCGGCCAAAGGTAATGTTCGGTTGCAAGCTGACTGTTTTGTAACGAAACCTATTGGAAAGAGGCACGACATAGAAGACGTGGAGATATTACAGTCACTGGACTCCATGAAATCTTGGATCAAAGTAGTGGTGTTGAAAGCATTCAAATTTGATGCCGAGGTATCCAATAAGTTCCGCACTTTATATCTCCTTAAACCGTTTCGACCAGTCAAGTATGATCCGCGTACTCTAGGCGAGGATCAGTTGGCACGGATTATTTTGAACACGGAGAATCATTGGGACCCGGATATAGTTGAGAAGAGACATTCAGAAATCATACGAGATCCGACCAAAATCGTGTTACAGCCAACGTCGGAGAATACTCCAGCCACGAAAGCAAGAAAAGCTAAAAAGAGTCCAAGTACTAATCACCTCGGCAATACCTTAAACACCAAAAGAAGCGCAGCTAAGCTACAAATTCTTGATGAGTCTACAGACACGGAAGAAAACTCTGAGGAGGATGTCCCTAGTAGTGCCCGCGATGCAACATTTTCTCAATTGGAAGAATGTGTTGAGAATACATTTAATGTTATTGCAGAGCAAGCATCCTTTAAGGAGCTGATTAGCCAAATCCAGAAGAATGTGCAAGCTTCCAGAGACTCAACAAGGTTGACGGAGAGGGATATTGAGGCCCTCGACAAGAGCCAATTGCCACAAGAAGCAAGAGTTATTTACCTCAGAATTAAGGAAGCGGGGCTAAGTCTCGGTGTTAGCTTTAGACACCTTGATGAAAGTATATCACAAAGCTTATCGCAAAACTATGTTGTAGGATGTTCCAAAAATGTTCACATCAACGCGAGTGATCCTTCAACAGTAATTCAATTCTACAATAATATGGAGTCAGAATTAGCCGAAAGCCGGCTAACAGAGCTCGCATGTCTATTGAAACTTCGAGGAGTAAAGCGTGTCGGTGAAATCCGTACGATCTTAGAAAGCAAGAATGGTAGCCCGGTGGGATTGATTATGAATCGTTATCAAAAAACGTTAAAGCAATACCTTCACAATCACAGTGTTATTTCGCCACATCAAAAGTACAAACTGATGCGTGATTTGATTGCTGCTGTGAAGGCGCTGCATGATCAAGGAATATCCCATCGCAACTTGTCAGAAGTCAATGTTATGGTCAATGAGATAGAGGGAGTCTTTCTCAAGGACGGTACACCTAGACCCAAGGTCGTTCTAATCGATTTCAGAAAGGCTCGATTTACCCGAAAAGAGGATATTCAACAATGGCGCGTGAATCTACTAGAACCCGAGGAAGAGTGGCTTCTACCTAGAATCCGAGTTTCCCCTGACCACGACTACAAATACTATAGGTAATGTGTTACTAGATCGAAGCCCAGACCACTTGGGATTAATCCTTAGCTTTCCTCTAGATCTATTGAAACTCTTCCAAGAAGTAAACAAGACACCGACCTATTACCTCACAGCATTGACCCATTTGCCGAGGATATGTACTCACTTGGAGTTCTGCTTTGGCGAATTTCTACGCAGCAAAACCCTTGGGGTGGTGTCTTTGAAGACGACATTGTAGGTTTACGCCAAATAGCTAGTGATGAACGTCGTCTTCGTACTGAGATCTGTAAGGCCATCTCAGGCAGCAAATGCCGCGAGTTAATATTTGGTTGTCTTAGTGTTCGTGCCGATGATCGTTGGAGTATTGGCCAGCTTTCTGAATGGATTTGGAATCAACAAAATCGAAAACAAATAATTTCGGAGCTTGCGAGTAGTTTCAGCAGACCTCTTATGTAGATTGGCTTCAAGGGCAGGGTTACTTTGTCTAGCATACTTTATAACTTTCTAGAGTTGGGGGCTGGATTTAGTTTATTCAGATTTTCTCTTCACGCACACGCACACGCACACATACACTTACACACACTCATCACAAAGACCCGATGAATAAATACACAAAATGGCACATAGAATAATGCATCCTCTAGAACTCCCCGTCAAGCTCCATAATTAACTGACTCCGGTTTCTCTTACTGCAAATGAACTGGCTTAACCTATTGATATTCCAGCGGCCAGTGCCCTCGGTCAACAAGCACCCAACCAACAATTCCCGACATTTGATTCCAGGAAAAGCCCAGTAAATCTCGGTTCGAAGTCGATAACTATCTTCAGTTATTTGGCTTGATTCTGGATTTCCCCCAGGCTTTTGCAGCTTCATTGCGTACCATATTAGCCTTCCTAGAGAGTTGATATCTTCAGCGGTAGAGTTATCTTTGCTAACGGCCACGAAGTCCAATCATGTATAAAGCGTTACAAGTAGTTCAATTATGGAATCACAACAAACCATACCTGCTTCCCGTGGGGGCCTGGTCAGGATCAGGGAGGTGGCTCTTGCGAAATAGAAACTGTTCATCAAGACTCAAATCATTTCTGATGAAGCGAGCTTTTTTATAGTTGACCAGCGTGGCTCTAGGGCGCGGGGAATAATCCTTTAGCAGTATCCCGTCCACTTCATTTACCATGAAATTGGCATCAGATAGGCTGCAGTGTGCAATCCCTTGATCATGAAGCACTTTAACAGCAGCAACCATGTCCTTGATTAATTTATACTTTTGTCGCGCCGTAACTCTTCGCTCAACCTGAAGATATTCTTCCAGGGTCATTTGGTATCTAACCATAGTCAGTCCAATGAGATGTCCCCACTCATCCTCTAGAACTGAAATGACTTTGGCTATTCGTTTTGCGCCTTTTAGGCTAATCAAACATACCAATTCCACTAGTATGGAGTCCATACTAATTGCCGGATCATCATAAAATATGTTAACAGTGTTGCCCTTGTTCACTGGGATCTCCCCCACACTGTAGAATTTGATGTTCTTCTGAGCTCCTAACTCTCTCAGCTTGAGGGCAACCTGACTGTACGATATATCAGTTGACGAGCAACCTCGAATCTCCTGACCTAGTTTGTACCAGTCGTCAGGTTTCTCTTTGAACCAACGCATCCTGCCTTTGCCTTTTCTATCCGAAGTTAAATGACTCTTTATCATACTTTTATGCTTATCCTCTGTAGTTGTCGAATGGGTTTGAGTGCCAAGTGAGCGTTCAGAGGACAAAGACAACCAATGTAAAGCCAGTAGATCCTCAGTCTCTTTATCATTATTGCTTCGACTTCTTTTGTTTTTTCTCTTTTGCAAACGTGTATTTGTAGGTAGTCCAAAGTCTTGACATTCTAGAAGGGTAGAGAGTCAACCAAGAAAACTCCCTTTCAATTAGTTAAGCAGAAACGGGCCACATACTCTTCCTTCTTTTCTTTTCTTCGGTCTCTACGTTCTTTGGCTTGTCTAACTTTCGTTTTTTGGGTTTTGGATGGGGCTTCTATGGAGTGAAACAAATGAATTTCTTTTCATATTTAGCATAGTGAAGTGGACTACCAACGATATTAGGTGCTTCACTTAAACTGGATATTTGTAGTCGTGAGAATAATTTGGTGGAAAGCCTTAGTCCTTTGGAAGTAGTGGCTTTTTGGGTTTTCTTCATAGAGAGTGGGTATGGGTTATCAAGGGAATTGGGTGGGGAAACCTTATCATATTTCTCCGGGGAAGAAAGAGGTTTGACTTGAAGTGACATTTTGGCCTTCTTCAATTATGAAAAGCCTAGACAAGGAAGTGAGGATAGTTCAAAGAAGCTCTATTTTCAGCTCAGTTCCGCGGCTTCCTATTTTTTTAGGAGTGGTCAAACCGCACAACAAGAGACAAGCAAGATTCTCACGTCTTCAACAGTGAGCATTCCCCTGAGTTCGCATACTAACTACACATGCTGAAACCAGTCTCATTCATCATTACCCAGTCACTTACCCAAAGCGGTCGAGTTGATAAAAGGTTGATTTATACATCCCGATTAAAACTGCACTAATAAGATCCGATCCGAATGATCCAGTAAGATGGCCACCCACCAATCAACAGGTTTGTTTACTTCGAACCTATTCACAAATACTACCATCCAGTCAAGCTGTACTGTCTCAAAGTATGTCGAACGCTACAACGAATTTACGAGCCCAAGTGGAAGAGAAAAAGACTGAGTATCAAAACCTACGATACATCTGTGATTTGTCGCACAAACTAGATTTGCAGTTCACGGAACTATGCTACCGTATGGATGAGATGAACCGCGGGTACACCGGTAAGAGCAACCTTTGTCCGTCGAAAACTTTGGTTTCTAACCAACCTTCATAACACAGTAGTTGCGCAAGTCATGAACAACTGGAAAAGTGTATTTCTAGCAGCCAATATGCCAGGTATGTCACTAGTCAAATAGTATAACCCAGCACTGCCTCAATAACTCAACCCATTTCTCCTCTCCTCCAGAAACTCAAGAGAACAGTGTTGAGCCCACGACTTACGTGAAGATCCCCAATTAATCCTCAATCGCTTGTACAAAGACATTTAGTAAAATAAACCCGTAAAATAAATCCCATGTTTAATAAAGTAGGATGTGAAAGTGAAGAATTTATCGAAGACGTAGACCATTCAATTTCATCCAGACCGCAACAGCACATATCACCAATAAATAACCACTACACACGACGAACGACAGCCATGGTGCGGTGTAGATAGTTCGCATGGAAAGATTGATCAATCCCGTAAGAACATTGGCCACTAGGAACACTGTCAATCCGTTCTGGTTCAAACTGGCCAGAAGTTCAGGAACCTCTGGACTCAACACATTAGGATTAATGCAACGTTCAATGGACATGATAACCAACACCAGGGTTAGATTGAACGCCACCACCCAGAGCACATACGGGAGGTTAGCCTAATTAAAGTAGGTTATTACTAGAGTAATTCAAAGTATGTTCCCATAGAATAAATCCAACCATTCGTCTGGAAACCTCGATTTCGAGGAATCCTCTAACCACATGGAACAAAGTCCACATAACCACCGCAGCGATCAACAGCACCATCGGTTGCTTTTGACGTTGTTTGTAGGTGGGTGGATCTGGAAGAACGATGGATCCAGTTTCCAAGCCCACAAGGAAGATAGACAGATAGCCTATAGATAGAGAGATAAGGTTAATATCCCATGTGTCGCACGATAAAGCACTCATCAATCACTACCCAAGAAGCTAAACACCCCCTCTCGGTTCATGCTCAAGAGATCCACTCGCGGTGCGTTAAGGATAAAATCTTCCACACCATACCACAGGGCCACCTGGTAACCTATTTCAATCATGTTAGTCACGAACAACCATGGTTACTCCCCGATCTTCCCTACCAAGAATGATAAGCGGGCCAGCAAAACGGGCTCCTTTCGCCAACCCTCTACTGAGGGTCACAAAGATTGGCAAGAATCCAAGGGTGACAAAGAAATTCCAATGGACCCCGTACTCAGTGACATGTTCCTAGAAAAGCGTAAAGGAGAGTAAGATCAATTCAAGAAGAATCCATCAAAGATCGTCCAAAATACCTGATATTCGATGCCTTTCACCATCAAAAGTCTAGCGAAACCAAGGACCAACAATGGGAACGCACTCTTCAAAGATTTCTGCATCTCTTTCAAAAATGATCCCCGTTTACCCGTAAATTCGGGTAAAGTATGTTTAGCCGCGACTACTCCAGCAGAAAATACAAACGATCCAACCCCCAAATCCATCTAAATCCTATCGAGTTAACCAAACAAGAAGAATAGAAGAAGGTAAAAGAGACCCTTTAAAATATCAAAAATACTTTCTTACCAAAGAAGTACCAAACGTTTCCACCTTAGCGAAGCGTCTAGGAAAGATAGGAAAATCAACAGCCAAGATCGCGACACAAGTAAGAAGCATCATGAGTGCACGATAAACGCTGATGTATGATTTTCGGGAGATCTTGTTAGGGGTAAGACTTTTTTTGTACACCTCTTCGGAGACATCTGGAGAAGGAGAGGTAGGGTTCGAGGTAAGGTTCTCTTTTTTTGCCTTAACGTACACACCGATGCTTGTAAGTAACAGTCCAGGGATAAGGAATTTATTCCCTTGCGTAAACGTTTGTGACACAAGTGAGACCAAGGGGAAAAGGAAAAACTCCCAGCTAAACCAGTGAGTTAAAGGTGTATGTGCTCTAGGGAAACCGAACCTTTGACAACAAGTCCATAAGAAAAAGGCGCACTGAATGGGTGAAAAGTTAACTTGGGAAGGGAAGTTAGTTACTCAGTTATTACTTTAAAGGAACTTACCAAGTTTACCAAAATCACCGCATTGATTTCTGAAATGGTGGAGCCGGTTTGTCCCGTAACCCACTGGATCTTGGCTTCACGATAGTCTTCTGTGTCCATACTTGTACCAGTAAAGTCAACAATAGTATGGGATTGGGATTAGGATTATGATTGTATGATTGTATTGTGATCGTAGTACTATGAGCGATTTTTCCCTTCCCAACATTTACGGATATTTATTCATCAATCATTCGATTATCTAATATCGTTACTCAAAGATAACTAGAAAAAATCGCCAAGTACAATTTGACTTAATTAGAAAGCAACTTTATTTATGTTGTATGATCCCAAGTAGCAATCGTAAGTCGTGAAATGCTATCTCGCAAATCTGTTCGTATCATAAAAAAACTCTCGGTGAGGTGAATGGAAGGCGAGGGTAAAAGTAAGGTAGTTAGGTGAGTAGGGGTAGGGGCAAGGGCAAAGGTAAAAAAGGAGCTAAAGTACGGGAATAGTAAACAGGGTTTACACCAGATTCTTGGGTAAACTACTGTTGGGATGGATAGTGTTTAGATTATTCATTGGAGTTCTCCAGAACACTTTTGAACGAAAAAGGTTCAAATTGCTCACCAGTTCCTTGGTAAAACTTACCATTGAACTCAACCCAATGTAGACGAAGAGCGTGCAAAAACGCAGAAAGGCCTTCCATACAAAGTAGAATACTAACAGTGAGCGAAAACCATACGGCAAAACCGATGGTCAAGCTGATTGGAAGGAATGATGCTGGCAACATGTATGAAGGAACCAAAGTCATGTCCCAGAGAACCTCAGATAATTGAGCATGTGCTAGCGAAAGGGCCCACAGACGCAAGTAGGATGCTGTGTTGGAGATACAATTCAAGCAGAACTCGATGGTGTGAATAGCCTGGTGTACCATGATTTCACCAAAATCGTAATCATCATGGCCATCCTTGTCCCCATCATCGTTTCCGTCAGCTTCAGCTTCAGATTCTCTATCGTTACCTTGAACAGGGGCGTATCCGGCAGCGACGATCTTATCATGCTCTCTCTTCAATATATAGGGCTTGGTGAGAAGCATCCATGGGACGCAGATAAGTGCTATGATGAGGAGTGAGAATTGTAGTTGGCCTTGTCCTGCGAAAAGTTGATCTTTAGGTTCTACGTTTCCTGGGCTTAGGAACATGTAAATCAGCATATTCAAGAGACTTGGTGGACTGTTATGGAGAGGGACACCGTTGGCATCAGTAGCAAACCAATCGATACTCCACTTGTAAATGATGGTGATAACGAGGTAGCCGAAAATGGACTCTAAGAACAGAATCTGAGGCACGAACTCAGCCCAAATACTAAATTCCTTATTGAAGTGCTTGTAATTGTAAATTGTCAAGATGATACCCAAAGTCATCTGACAAATGCCGAAGATAACGGACATCTTCATCTTGTATGAGTTGGTAAAGATCAGGAAGTTATCGGTACCATGCCAAGCCGGATCAAGCCCAAACGGATAAACTCCAACGGAAATTGCTTCGGTGGTCTGGTTTGCAACTGGGGTGGGGAACACCCATCCAGATTGGAAGATGGACAGACTTTGCGAGAAAATATCGTTGTAGATCAATCCAGTAAACATGGAAAAGAAACCCATAAGAAGAATTAGATAGCGCCCACCAAATACCATGCCGAACATTTCACCGCCGTCGAATGATTTGAGCTTCTTTTCGTTAAGGCATAAGTAAAGACCAAAACAGGTCATGATCATACCATGTCCCAGATCACCGAACATGACCGCGAACAAAAATGGGAAAGTAATGATGGTGAAGAGACCAGGGTTGACTTCCTTGTAACGAGCTACACCATAAGCATCCACGATATTCTGGAAACCTTCAGTAAACTTGTTGGTACGGTGATAGGTGGGTGGTTCTCTAGTGGTATGCAATTCGGTAAGAACCGAACCGACATTACCGCCTGATTGAGTCGAATCTGCGCGCAGGACCTCTTGGACCTCATCGATAGAGCCACTTGGACACCACCCTTCGGCAATCAGACATTTCCGGTTGGAGTCGTATATGAATCTGTTCATGGTGTCATAAACGGCCTTTTCTTTCTTGACGACAGTCATCCAAGTAGCTAAATTCTCGGCAACTTTGATAAGCTCGGCACGACGAGTTTGATTAATATTATAAAGAACCTAGAATAGGAAATAAACGAGTTTAGGGGATGGACGCTTAATGACACACTTGAAATAGATTATTACATTGTTCAAGTCCTCAATTTTGTTAGCAACGTCAAGCGCGCGGGCACGTCTATCTTCAGGATTCTCCTCAATACTATAAAGAGTAGCACCCATAGATTCCGATACTCTACGAATCTTGTTGAGAATCTCTTGACCGTGAGCGAAAATAATAAAGACGTTTTTCTCAACAGAATCGTCTGTTTCAGGATCTATCAACGGATCTTGAATTTCGGCATAGTTCATGTAAAGGTTACCACGAAGAGCTCTCCACAAAATTCTCTCGAAAACGTTGATTTTACTTCTAGCGATGACACCGGAAACAAAACTAAACCACGAAATGACAATATTAGGATCAAAGAAAGTAGGATTCTGATAGTCACTACCACACATACCCAACGTTAGGATGTTGAAGTTCATTGGTAGGTCCAGTTTCAACATCAGGCTGAAGTAGAGCTGAGGATTCATCAACAGAATTACGACGAATTTGCTCAGTATGATCTTCACCCTAATTTATACCACAAGAGAACATCAGTGAAATGTCTAAATCAATTAGAGAGTTGGAAAACACACACCTCACGGAAAAATTTGTTAGTTTGTTGAACGATATGTTTGATTTCAACTAACTCGGTCAATCTTTTTTGCAAAGTCTCGTGCGAGCTGTTCATCTGAAGAACCCGTCCCTCTTGTTGGAAAACAGTCTCCTCTAGATCGACAATTTCTTGAGGAGCTCTCGGTCTAGAAAGGTACTTTCCAGAAGCGGGAGGCTGAATGGGAAGTTGTAACTTTTCACATTGATGAGACAAGAAACCTATAACTTGCATTAGTGAAATCAATTCAATGAAGGCATATCTTCGAAGACATACGTAATTTTCTTTCGATATCATCCAACTTTCTGATTTCTTTAACAAAAGCTCTTTGGAAAGTGGTAGTATCAGAATTGAGCTGAAGAAAAGAAACCGAATAATTAGTTGGAACACAAAGAAATAATGATATAGATGTGTGTTACATACGTCTCTAAATTGAATAGCACCAAGTTCTCCAAGACGAGAAACTGTAGACTGAGCTACTTCGGCAGGAATGAAGAGCTGTACGAGGGACATGTCCTCTGAGCGGAAGAGTGTAGAGGGCGATCTTGGCGCCGCTCTACTGCGAATTGGAGAAGTCATGAAAACTATTGACACAGAAAGCGCAACTCTTCAAAGAATATAAAGTGTCGGTGAATATAGAGTAGTTTAAGGCTAACGAAGACTTCCGAATAGCTAACGTAGCAGAAAGATTGGAAGATTTAAGCGGCGCAGGGAGCAGGTAAAAAGCAGGTAAAAAATGATGATGACAGACAAGGGTCAAAGATTCAGGGTTATAGCTCACTAGATTAGCATTTAATGAGCATTAACGCATTCCTTATTTTTAATTTGGTTGGATTGTTGTAATTATTGTCATGAAAGTAACGGAACATGGGAGTGTTTGGTATTTGGCCAATCAGGAAGTATAAGCAAATGATGTTACACGAATATAATATTACGCACTAGATTTGGTAGATGATTAGGGTTAGGGTTATGGGGTCAAATCATCTATCACCTGCGGTAGCTAGATTAGCCGAACTCGTCACTAAAGCGATAGCGATGGTTGACAATTTGGGTTGATTCATAACGTGGATTAAGCGTGGGTAGGATGAGCGTAAGTAGGGTTAATAATATTTTATTTGGTCATAATCATGTTAAAGATCTTTCTAACCGTCTTGCCATTCATCTTATCTATCTATCTTAAATACAAATATCAACTTGGTTTATTCGGATTGGAAGCGTTGGATGAATCGGATGGGTAGTTATTCACTATCCTCTTCAAGAACAACCTTGAAAGAAAACGGTTCGAACAAGGTACCGGTGCCTTCGTAAAATTTGTTATTGAACTCCACCCTAGAGAAAGGAAGAGAGAAGGGCAGGGAGTAGTTAGCTCATGAACACACACTAACATCAAGTTGAACTGGCATACCAGTGTAGTCGTAGCGCATGAAGGAAAGCTGACAGTCCCTCCATGATCAAAAGGATGCTAACTGTTAAAATAAACCAAACACTAAAGCCAACCAATATCCCCAGGGGCCGTATGCTTGGGTTTAGGGTAAAGCATAAATCTAGGGTCATACTCCAGAGAACCTCGGAAAGTTCTATCACATGGATGTAAGTAGTATTCTAAGCAAAGTTCATCAAACACAATCTCTGGATTACTTACGTGCATGGGCCAAGCTAAGCGCCCATAACCGTAGGTAGGATGCGGTATTGGAAATACATCCTAGACAGAACTCAATGGTGTGAATCACTTGATGGATAACAATATCCCCAAAATCAAAATCCTTCGAAGTAAACGTTAGTGAACATTCATTCGGTGGCAACGAATTTAAAGCAACCAACGTCGTGGGACTCGGATTCTTCATTCAAATGTCCATCATAACTTTCATTGTCGTGACTCTGAGTTCCAACGGTAGTGTAGCCTGCATCAATGATTCTGTCGTGTTCTTTCTTTAAAATGTATGGCTTAGCACAAAGCATCCAAGGGACGCACACAAAAGCCACAAGCAAAAGAAATGCTTGGAAAATTCCCTACAGAAAGACAATAAGCCATGGAACTTAACTAAAGACTCCCTGAAGCCTACCTGTCCAGGATAGAGTTGATCCTCGGGTTCGACATGGCCTGGATTCAAAAACATGTAAATCAGCATATTTAGCAGTCCAGGTGGTGTTTTGTATAGAGGCAAGCCATTAGAATCCGTGGCAAACCAATCAATTGACCATTTGTACAAGATGGTGAGCACGAGATAGCCAAATATACACTCCATGAAAAGAACCTGTGGCAAAAACTCGGCCCATATGCTGTACTCCCTCTTGAAGTACTTATAGTTGAATACAGTCAACACGATTCCGAAGGTCATCTGTTGGGGTGTGTTAGGCAGCAGAAAGGGTGATAATGTCTTGTAGGAAGATTACCTGAGCCACACCGAAGATGACCGACATTTTCATTTTGTACGAATTGGTGAAAATCAGGTAGTTGTCGCTTCCATGCCAAGCCTGTACAAAAAGATTAAGTATAGGTTCAAGAGCATACTTGGAATTGGGTTGTTTACCGGATCGAGACCGAAAGGGTAGACGCCAACTTTAGTGGCCACAACAGGCTGTCCTGCGGTGGTAGGGTTAGGAAACTCCCAACCTGAGCGGAAGAGATACAAGCTTTTGGAGAACATATCGTTGTATATAAGACCAGTGAACATGGAGAAGAGCCCCATGAGAAGTATAATGTAACGGCCTGAAAACATCATGCCAAAGATCTGGGAAAAGAAGGTTAAGAGCCTGCCCAATCGTAGTAGCTAGCAAACACGCATACCTCTCCACCCCCAGCTTTTTGCAACTTGCGTTCCTTAAGACACATCCACAGAGCAAACGTGGTCATAATCAAACCATGCCCAAAGTCCCCAAACATGACGGCAAAGAGAAAAGGGAAAGTAATCACGGTAAAGAGACCAGGGTTTACTTCCTTGTATTTCGCAACGCCGTATGCATCCACAATACCTTGAAATCCTTCAGTAAACTTGTTGGTCCGATGGAATGTTGGAGGCTCTTTGGTGGTATGAAGCTCGGTTAGAATAGAGCTGATATTAGATCCCGACTGCGCCTACTCCAAACAGTTAATGCCATATCAATTAGCAGATATTCCATATATTACACGTTTACCGAGTCACTGCGAATGACAAATTGAATACGATCGATCTCATTTGTAGGACACCACCCTTCCGCAATCAAGCATTTACGGTTGGCGTCGTAGATAAACCGGTTCATGACGTCGTAAATCGCCTTTTCCTTTTTGATTGTAACCAGCCAAGACATTAGATTATCGGAGGCAGCAACGAGTTCTGTTCGTCGAGTCTGGTTGATATTGTATAACACCTAAACAACAAGTGTAAGAACATGTACGAAGGCCATCGATGGGCCTTAGCACTTACATTATTCAAATCTTCAATTTTGCTTGCCACGTCTATCGCATGTGCACGTCTATCTTCAACGCTCTCTTCAATGGGATACAAAGTGGCATTCATTGATTCAGAAACCCTCTTGATCTTAGCAAGAATCTCTTGACCATGAGCAAAAATGATGAATACGTTCTTATCGATATGCTCTTGTGTTTCCGGGTCTATGATGGCTTCTTCGATTTCTCCCCAGTGCATATATAAGTTTCCGCGTAACGCTCTCCACAAAACTCTTTCGAAGATGTGAATTCTATGTCTTGGAATGACCCCGGCAATAAAGCTAGCCAACGTTAACAGGATAAGTCTTGTATTCTAAATGCATCTATAGGGCATTGCTTACCCAATATTTACGTGTGCGACTCCTTCTGAGCCACCAACTTCTATATCCTGTGCTTGAAGGAGTGGGGCCGAGTCATCAAAGGAGCTTCGGCTAATTTGCTCTTGGTGAGTCTCTGCCTTCGATTGAATAGGTTAATATATTTCTGGCAGAGTCAGTGGTTTCAAGGCGCACATACTTCACGAAAGAAGGTTGTAGCTTGTTGAAGGATATGCTTGACTTCAGTCATCTCCATGAGCCTTTTCTGCAAAGACTCATAGGAACTATTCATTTGTGCTAAACGTTGTTCATGCTGGTTCACCGTTTCTTCCAGCTCATCGATCTCGCGTGCAGCCTGTGGTCTGCTTAAATGCCCGTCTGTAGAAAAGGCGCGAGGCTTAACAAGCTGCTTCTCACTTTGTTTAATAATGGCAACTAAGAATTTGGATTAGGAAGGGTAGACTAAGAAGAGTAAAAGTCCGAAATACATACATATTTTCCTCTCAATTTCGTCCAATCTTCTAATCTCATTAACAAAAGCACGTTGAAACGTAGTGGTTTCAGAGTTTAACTGATGTCAGAAAACAACCGTTAGAGCTGTTAAAGTACAGAAGGTACATAAGTTCTCTTTCTTACGTCACGAAATTGGATTACTCCAAGTTCACCTAAATGTGAGACTGTTGGACGTGCTACTTCGGTTGGGATAAATAACTGAACGAGAGACATGTCCTCAGAACGGAATAGACTAGACGGTGAACGTCTACTCATAGCTGGGAAATAATGAGTATCCATATTTCCCAAGGTGTGTACAGTAACAAAATTCAAAGAAACTTGGGAATTAAAGCTACAATGTTAGGAATAAGGGACAAGTTGGTGAGGTAACTGAAACGGTGACACTAGACAGTTTATCAATGGAATAGCTATATTTAAATCAGGATATTACCTCACTGGGATCTGTTTATGGCATTTTGACAATGGTTATCAGTATGGGTTAGATGGAATTAATTGATTTATTGGAAGTATAGCAATCAATGAGTATTGCGTAACTTGCACCATTTTTCAGACGATCCTGGTGATAGATTTCTCGATAATTTGTTCTAGTCAAAGGGGTACGGATGAGCAGGGACAGCAATTGGTGATCGATGTCCTTATATGGTTAGACACTTTGGAAGTCAATCTAGAAGCTATATGTATTGTATGTATTATACTGCTCACACTGCCCACACTGCCCATACTGCCTACCGCTATTTCTTTGTTCTCATGACTCCTGATTAATGATTACGTCTGTTGTATGGCGTAGGGTGCGTAGGGTTAGGGTTACGTTTATTTCACAGGTAGCGTAACAAAGAGTGTAGTATAGGATGTAACATAGAGAAAACACGGGATGACAGGGAGTAATTACGTTTGATTTTAAGATGGTTACTGGAGGTTAGTGTACTTCGTAGATATATATTTTATATAGTAAATCATGGCGCCTGACTTAAACTGGGTATCTTGCGTGGTGAAGGGCTCTTGGTTCCTTCTACCTTGCGACCTATCGTAAGCTTATGTAAGCTGTTTGGTGATATCTGTTGTCCAGGGGTGAGACGTCCTGGGGCTTGCCGCTGGCTTTGACGGCTCGGTGTTTGACGATTGGGAGTATACCGACCAGGGGTGGTGGTTGGTGTACTCGTGGTTGAAGGTGGGCTATTAACCGACCAACTTACCGCTCTCCGTTGCTTGGGAGTTTTCAGATTTAGATTGAGATTGATCCTCTCACCACCTAATTCAATGACGTCACTGTTCAGCTCCGTGTTGTGATCTATACCGAAATGGGTGAGTTATAATAGAAGGCATAAAGAAAGCGAAGATAAAGCGCATTACCTAGCAGATAACTACAGTAGGCCAGAAAGGAGGTTTAAAGCGTGAGTAACACTGTACCAATGAAAATCAGCAATCATACATAAATTTACCGAGAGAGCTCGCACCAACCACCACCAACGCGGACCATGACCATCTTACTAGCCAGGATTCGGCAGTAGCAGAGGGATTCGCCGATCCAGTATTTGTTTGGATCGTTTGCCTTGGATATTTTCACCCGTAGCGGACAGTTGTTAACAATACGTCCGATTTCTGAGTCGAGCTGATCTTTAGGGTTGAAGGTATATGTGTTTGGTGAAATCGGCGCTTCTTTGGGACTGATGCGTAATCGGCTAAAACGACCACCAGATGCCGACATTCGCGAAAGGGATCTACTAGGTGTTCCAGATCGAGAGAGCGGTGTAGTAGATCTTGAAGGAGTAGATTGAGATGCTCTCCTTCTGGTTGATACACTGGCCTTCTTGTAGGCATCCAAAAGCTCTTTTTTCTTTTTGGAAAGTAGGCTGCGCAATTCTTCCCACTGCTCTGGCAAAACATTCCATCTAGCAATGACTCGCCAGTCGTCTAGCTCCATGGCAATAGCATGAGCCTTCTCGATAGTTTTTACAATGTCCGGCGCAAGCGCGATAAAGTTCGATTCCAAGTGATGAAGGGCTGCTTCGTAACTGAATGATTCATCGTTTGTAGCGTCGTGAATCTCCAGCATCCTACCCATCAGTCTATCTACCTCATCAGCAAGGGCATGGAACTCGTGGGCCTTGCCTACTTGACTGCGTTTACTCTGGACCAATTGGTCGAGCTCCTCTAGCTTATTGTAAAGCACAGGTCGGGATGCCTCCATAGATGGATCAATGTCTGCGAAGTCTGTGAGCATTTGCGAGACGGTAGCGATTGCTGGCTTGATCTTCTGCTCAATATCAGCCTCAATAGCAGCGAGCTCCTTTTCAGGATCTACTATTCGGCCTATCTCCTCGGGATTGCCCATTTTGTTGAGCTTGGCTTTGGCCATATCTAACGCAGAGAGCACATCTTTATATTCAGTCATGATGTGCTTCTTGTTGCTCAAAAAGGTAGTCATAGCGTCCCACTCCTGATTGGTCTTATCCTTGAGATTTAAGATGGCATCTGTAAATGTGCGAACCTCGTCGCTACTCAAAGTATCCTCAGCACTTGCTTCTTGAATCTCCTTTAGGGTGGCTGCGGTGAGATCATTGAAGTCATGGAGACTGTTAGCTCGCTTCTCAATATCGGTGGCCTTCTCTTCGATAGGAGTGAGGAAATTTTTGTCAGTTGCAATTCGAATTTCCAGTATGTCAGCGATCAGCTCGTTGGTTACTGCCTCAATGTTACTTGCTGCTTGGATGTGAGTGATTATATTCTTGTAGACATGAAGTTGCTGGTTCTCCGCGCCAATAGCGGAATCCAGACCCTCAAGAATTGTATCAACATTTGTGCTAGGGATGCCATCGTTGGCTAGCTCATGTACGATCTCCTGTATACTGGCCCAGTCTTGCTGCAGTTGACCAAGAATATCGACGCTGCTTGATAGCGACTCTTGACCGGTTTTGATGAGGGTTTTGAGGGAACCGAGCTCACCTTCAGGAAGGAACTGCTCCCTAAGTACCCTTTGTCGCTGCTGAATCTTCTCTTTTTCGTTAGCACTGGCTAAACGTACGCTTTCCACTTCTTTATCAAAGGCAGTCTGAATGATCTTG
This sequence comes from Basidiobolus heterosporus B8920, assembly GCA_000697455.1. Classification (NCBI taxonomy): domain Eukaryota; kingdom Fungi; phylum Basidiobolomycota; class Basidiobolomycetes; order Basidiobolales; family Basidiobolaceae; genus Basidiobolus; species Basidiobolus heterosporus. The sequence goes on along the minus strand of JNET01034446.1, from coordinate 13,322 downwards.
GATTTACCGACGTCATGGGTGTTACGAAGTGTCGACAGACGGTCATCAAGATTAGATTGTCTGTGGACAAATGCCTTTTGATTGGCCTCATTCTCTACTGACATCTCCCCTAAGTCTGTAGCTTGAATCTGTTCTAAAAGCAGCAAAGATTGAGAAAGTAAATCCTCGGTTTCGTGAATGGCCTGGGGTAGATTGGCTAGCGAAAGTGTGGGTGCCGCATCAATCTTTTTTTCTGCTAGATTTAAATGCTGGGTGACTTCTTCAAGGTGAGTGTGAAGATATAACCAATGCTCTATAGACTTGACATCGTCCTCTTGGTCGTGACAGAAATTTACGAATGCTTTCCAACTACTCTCAACATTGTTCATGTATACAGAAACCTCATCTGACGTTTCAGGTAATTTTGAGAGTAGTAAATCTTTGTGTTCATGAACTGCCTCCAAACGAGTCTCGTGGCTAAGCAGAGAGTCTTGAAGCGTGTGAAGAGCACCTTTAATTTTCTCAAGGTTTTCTTCATCCTCACATCTATCTTGACCTCTCATCACACCAGATATCTTCTTTACCTCAAGCATGGATTCGGTTGCTTCCTTCAATAAGCTTTGGAACTGAACGGCATCATCAAAGAAAGCCTTCTTCATTCTCACCTCTGTGATTTGTTTCAATTTGTCGTTCAGGAGATTCTTGATGTCTTCCACCTTTCTTTCAATATCATCTTGATGATCTTTTAACAATTTACGGTCATGCTCAAGATCGCTCACGCATGTACTCATTTCACTGAGTAGATCAGTCAATACTGTATTCTCCAGGTTGTCTATATCGTTTTTCCAGGCAGATATCTTCTCATCCTGGACTTGGGTGGGTTCAGCCTCATCTATATCTCTATGATAATCTTGAGCGAGAGAGAAAAGCTGATTGATATGACCCAAAAATACTGCTGAGGAAGTGTTACTATCAAGTCCCTGACGGTATTGGGGAAGAGTATCTTTTAGACTATTCAGATGATCACTAATTTCCGTCCGGTTGACTGAAAGATGATTGGTTTTGGCAGGGACGAGAGTGTTATTATTCACAAAAGAGTCTTCGTGAAAGCGCTCAGCTAACTTCAACAAGTACTCTCGGGTATAAGAATTCCCTCGCAAAGACCCTAGGAATCCTGACAATTGTGCAACGGCTTCTTCTACTTCACCAGTAGTAGAATCTACACAGCGTAACAATTGTGCAGACTCATGAGTGTTTGCTTCGGGAAGTGATAGCGGGTATGTTTCAGTAAATAATGTCATAGAATACTAATATCAGCAGAAAAAGAAACAGAATTTACAAGGAATGGGGGAGTATTCGTGGTTGTAGTAAATCAAGACCTTTGTGCCTCAATGAGTTGGCTAGATCGTATGTATCTTATTTGTCTCCAAGCCAAAACTCTAATAAAGCCACTACCTCTATGGGAGTGCTGTTTGGATTCTTCTATAGACCTTGGTATACAATGTAAAACTCAAGACTGACAAAAATGCTCGTATGTTGGAATAGAGGGGCTATAGGGAGAAGGGAGAAAGATTTAGGTGCAGGATACAGACAGTCGTTACCACAATACAAGTAGTGCGGATGTGATTGACAGCGCTTAAAATAGATTTCAATAGAATAGCATATTTGTTATTATTAAGCCGGATTTGGTGTGGCACCAAACAATCTGAGATGAGCCACTGGAAACGATGACAACATGTGAATTGATCAGCCAAAAGAAAACACGCTTGGAATATGCATATTATTATATACAATGAGTGTAAATAATAGGGTTAGGGGTGGTAGCACTTTAATTAAACTATGGATGTGATTATTATTGTGGAGGTAGGGTAGTGCTTGAGTTGGAATTATGCTTTGGCCTCCTTGCCATTGCCAGTGACAGTGGGCTCGCTCTGGAGAACTTCAGGTGATTCAAACCCGACTGGTATAAACTTGCGCTCAAAAGAAGAGTGATCTAGAGATAGAGCCAGATTAGCAGATGAGGGTTAGGATACAATATGTTAGGATGCAATGTGCTGGAATACAATAGGACTTACCCGATAAATATCTTGACAGTTGCATACCAAATGAAATTAGTTCGAGAGCTGTACACACATCAAACCAGAAAAAAACTTACCTAGAAAGCTCAGCCCATCCGCCCCCTACGCGCACCATCACCATCTTGCTGTTCAAAATTCGACAATAACAAAGCTTGGGATCAATTTCACCGATCCAATAGCGTCCATTTTCATTAGCTTTCGCTATTTTGATTTTGAGAGGACAGTTGTTGACGATTCTTCCCACTTCCACGTCAAGTGGGTCCTTGGGGTCTGGGATGTAATTGTTGGGTGAGGTAGGCACCATTCTTTTGGGAATCGGACGTGCTGTGTTCCAGGTGTTGATGCGCGCCTGTACCTTACGCTTTGTTTGGGTAGGTTTTGGTAAAGGGGATGAGGACTTGCGTGGTGACTTGAGTGGCTGATTTGCTGCAGACACTCTTGATAATGATGCTAATGTGGGTCTCATATAACTACCGGACATTGGGCTGGTAGGCCTCCATACAGATTGGGGGGTGGCCGACCGGGATCTTGAGGCAGTAGATGGTGAAATGGATCTTGAGGGAGAGAGGGAGCGTCTCTCGGTGGGTGTAGGTATCAGGCTTGATCGGGAGATTTTTCTTTTGGCCAACTCGTGAAGATCCTGAAGTCGTTGAACAACAAGACTCTTCATTTCCTCCCATTGCTCTGGTAAGATTTTCAGTCGTTCCGTGACGCTCCAATCATTGAGCCCATCGGCCAGGGATTTGGCTTTTTCAATAGCTTTGGGAATCCTCCTTGAAAGAGAGTTGAACGAGGATTCCAGTTGCTTGCTAATGGAATACGCAGAAGCTCCTCCTTCCCCGGGATTCTGGTCCACCAGATCCAGTAAAGAGCCCATGGCGTTATCGATCCTATCTACCAGAAGATGAAATTCTTGGGCATGGGAAGACCAGCTCTTAAGCTCGTCCATAGTAGTGAGTAACGCTTTAACTTGAGCCTCTGTGACATTTCGTTGATCTTGAAATTCTTTGCTCAAGTCTTGTGATGAGGCAAGTATTGGATCTAGCTGTTGGATCCTGTTCATTATTCCATTTCGCAGGGTGATCTCAGCCTCTTTAAGCTCCTGTTCGCTACAATTCTTCATGCCATCGACCTCTTCCTGGAGAATCACCAGCTGTTGCTGAATAGACTCTAGGCTGCTACCAACAAAGCGCTTTCTGATATTGTAGGGGGCCATTTCCAACGCTTCTAGCTTTACTTGGACAGAAGAATACATGTTTTTGAGAGCACTGATGTTATCTAGTTGGCCCTTTGGCGGCGACAACCAGTCTGGGTGCTCAGTGAAGCCAAGAATTCCTCGACACTTGCTTAGACCTTTCTCCAAGTAGTCGATCTCATGTTGCAAGTCAATCGAGTCAATATCAGCAGGTAATTGAGTTCTGCTAACAAGAGAGCTTGAAAGCAGTTCAGCATCCCTCAACTGCTGGTGCCATTGAACATAGAGACGAAGAAATTCCACCTCATCTTTCATTGTGTGATATGCACTTGAAAGCCGAGCCCACTCAGACTCAATTTGATCTTGGCTTTGGCTGATTTTGTCAGTGGCATCCGGGGATTGGGCCAAGATTGTGAAGTAATATTCGCGGAGATGGTCATGACGGGCTGTACACATCCTCAGGTCAGATTCCAGTTTCGTATAGGCAAGAATGAAACTGTTTAGTTGAGATTCGTCTTTCTCTAAAGAATCTCCGTCCATCTTGCTATGAGTACTTCGAATAGCCGAGATTTCTTGATTGCGCTCGACAAGAGTAGTTCGGAAATCCTCCACATCGTCGAGGTAAACTGCCAAAAGTCTAGAACTCTTGATGCTAGAAACAAACTTTGCGAGTTGTACTTTCGCTAGATCCAAAATTTTCTCGATATCCTCGTGTTGTTTGCGAACACTGCTTTTATGTTCAGATATGTAACATTCACTTACTGTTTGGAACTGATTAGAGGAATCTTGCTCTATGGCTTCCAGCTGAGAGCGCCATTTCAACACAACATCGTTTTCAACTTTGGCCGGATCGGTTGACTCGATCTCTTTCTGAATCTGGTCCAGAGTTAAAAGTAAATTCTGTGCGCTCTTTAAATAACGAGCAGACGCTAACGCTGACCTCGTCCTGTCTAATGAGTTCGAAGCAAGTTCCTTGAGATTTTCCCAAGATTTACCAATCTCCTCTTCACATGAGTCAATCGTTTGCAACTGCTTTAAAGCATCTGGCTCTTTGGCGTTCTCTTTGAGCTTCAGATGAAGATTGTGAAGTGATGTATACGCAGATTCGTGACTAGGAATATCATCAACTATAGAGATGACATTGTCACATTGCGTTTCCAGCGGTTCGACGTCGCTTGCAGGACACAAGGCGCGTAGCTCGTGCTCTTTTTCTTTAATCCAAGCTACAAGGTGAACGTAAGTTTCCATATAAGCGCCATGGATTGCTGCTTGTTGCTGATTGTGTTTTTGCTTGGAAAATCCTTCGAGCACGGACTGGATTGAATCAGCTAGATTTTGGTAACGAGAGATGGCTGCTTGGAGCGCTTTTGAGCTAGATTCACTAACCTCATTTCCATCTAAAAACTCCACCATCTCAGGAATACTGTGCACTTGGATGTGAGTCGACTCCAATTTCTCCTTGAGCGCTTTTAATTTCTCATCGATGGTTGTACTGTTTTCCTCATGATCGTTCAAAGATTTATCAATAAGAAGCTTGGCTTCAATGACACCCCTCTCCAGCTCCGTTGCTGAAGCCATAAACTTGACAACTGCTGTTGTTTGCCCGATGGTGAGTTCAATGTTCTCCATCATGCTACCTAGACCATCATATAGCGACAAGGCCAGATCTCGTTTCTTTAGTATTTCTTCTTTTACTTGTACAAGGCCAGGAAGTGAGGAGCTTTGAAGTAATTCAATCACTGGCGAAATGGATTGGGATTGCGGAATGAGCTGGGTTTCTTTGATCCCTGTAAGCTCTTCGTCCAAAGCTGTGTATCTTGGTAAGAGTTGAGAGATATCGTCCATCTCTGAAGTCCATTTGGCATCGGACTGTAACTCTCTTGCTTCCGCCTTTTTGGTAGTAAGCTTTTCGCTCAAGGCCTTTAGATCGGCTAGTAAAGGAAGTACATCAAGTAGAATGGTCAACAGTTCACGAGAGTTACTTATCGTTTGCCTTAATTGGGATATGCTAGATAGAATGCCTTCATAATCTGATACTATCTTTTCTGAGTCCTCAGGTTTTTCTTCGTCCGCCAAAGAGTCCAGACAATTCTTGGAGTGAGTGAGCGACGCTACATCCTTCTTCTCGAATTCCTCTAAGCGTTGGGTGGTTTGCAGCGTATTTTTCAAGTGCGTGTCGACTTCCAGCTTTGTCTCGTAATCCTTTACCTCGGATGGAACTAATTGAATCTCATGCTTGAACTTTTCGATCCGTATTTTCGCTGCTTCAGCCTGTAGCCACCAAGCCCTTGAATTATTTTCTTTCTGTGACTCAATTAAATTGCTTCTGGTTGTCTCGTAGATGTTCTCAAGTTCAGTCAGTCTTTTTACATAAGTCTCATCTTCAGAATCAAAGAGCTCCTCATATTTTAAGCTCAGGTCGTCAATCTCGCACTTGAACAAATCTAATTGAGCCTCGGTTTCGCCTTTGATCACTTCATCATCCAGGATCTTCCTTGCTAAAAGATTGGTGTCCTTCATTTTGCATTCAAGCTCGTTGGCTTGCTTTGCGAACTCGAATCCTCGAGATATGAGTCTAATTTCGCGTTTTCGCCTTTCTAAACTTTCTTGGACTTCGATCCATGAGCCTAGCAGAACCTGGTGAATATTTTCGATGATGGCGCATATTCCAGGCGTACTTTCACCCAGACGTTCGTTGGTTTGCTCCTCAAATGGCTCCCAGGTGGTCTTCTCAAAATTCTGGATCTCTTTGTCGAATTTGTCGATCTCTTCGATTAGACTAGAATGCTGCTCTGGAGTACAGGTCAGACCATGAACCGAGATTCGAGCTGACAAAGTCGAACGTAGATTCTCCAAGACACTCTCGACATCCTTTGCGGTGTCCTGCCAACGTGTAGGAGTTCTCTTCTGACTTAGTTCCCCCCATTTTCTCTCGTAAAGTTGCTCGTTTTCCTCCAGGAATAGCTTCAGTTCAGCATGGCGCTCTTGAGTAAGGCGGATGTGCGAATAGATGGGGGCCATGTCATCGAATTTTTTGCGTAGCAAACGAAGACCATTACCGGTCTGTATCATCGTGTGCTCAGCGCTATCGTCATCCCAGCCATCTATGGAAGCCTTGATTGAAGTCAATTTGCTTCGTATCAACTTTTCAATTTGAAGGTATTTGAACAGCTCATCAAATTGATGCGTTTCGTTGCTTAATATCTCTAGCTTTTTGTGCCATTGCTGGGCTAGATCTTGCGCCATGTCCATGAGCTTCGGAATCGTTGGCTCATCTTTAGTCATCGTCAAGGCAGTCTGATTCAATGTTTCAAGCTCTAGCTCTCTGGCTTTCAACGAACTAGAAGAGCTTTTTAGCAGTGCCTTTTGTTCAGAGAGCACCGTCTTGTATTTTCCAAAATCATCCACGCACGCTAGAATGGATTCTTCAATTTCGGTGATTTTTGAGATGCCTTCACTGAACTTCGAAGTCAGCGTCGAGTACCGAGTTTGAAAATCCTCCGCCGACTTCTCTTGCTTGAATCGGCTATCTTCTGCAATGATCAACGCTTTCGTATCTGAAACCGCAGTAATCAATGCCTCTTTAGCATCGAGTAGATATTTTGGCGACGGGTTGGGCATCTCATTACATATCATTGCCACTGATTGCTCTAGCTCGTCAATATCGTGGGTGATGCTTACCAACAAAGAAGACCGGTCTTTTCTAACCCCACCAGACAATCGTAGGTCGATAAGTTTGTGCACATCACCTAAAAGCTCATCAGTTGCTTTCTCGAAGACGTGGATTTCCTCCTGTTTATCGACAACCGCTTGAAGCATCTTACATAACTGAGTGCGTTCAGCGGCCTCACTGCAGAGGCGCTCATGATGGTCTAGTACATTTGAAAGCTTCTCTTGAAGAAGGCCTTTCGATGTTTCCGCAAGTAAATCATCGCCTTGAATGATTTTTTGTGCACCTGCTTGAAAGTGTTTGACACTCTCTGATAATTCCGAAGCCACATCCTCAAATGAGGCTAGCGAGGCCCAGAAACTTCCTAATGAAAGTCGTTCTAATTCTGTCTCGAAATCCGAGACGTCCGGCAGTGAGTTTAGAGATTTCTGGATCGTCAAGAGAAGCTCATCTGCAACTGATACAGCCTCCTTTGCTTGCTCCTCCGCCTTCTTTCGGTTCCGCTCCAGATCAAGTTCCTTGCGTGCGGTCTCGACCATTCCACAGTATTCCTCATCTTTCTGCTTCTTTGACATGACTTTGTAATATTCCGATACATAGGTCATTATCGACTTTTCGTCGGGTAAATCTACATTAACAATATCCTCGGCATCCAGCAAAAACGGGATTCCCATAGCCTCGTTGGCAACTAGAAAGGCATCGTTCAAAATGTTTTTCCACTCCTCTTTTCCTCTTTCCACTCGGGTTTGAACCACTTCTGGATGAGCTATCAGTCTAGGGTCATGTCGATTGATGAGAGCCGAGAAGGCTGCGCCGTTCTTCCAAGATCGATGAAAGTCTTTCACCAATGGGGCCAACTCACCAAATATAGCCAGTTGGTTCTGTACCCATAAGAGAAGTGATCCTTTGATATCTTTCTTGCTCACCAAATCACTCCAAGAGGATTTTTTGTTCAGCGTGGCAGGAAGGCTTAAAGAGCCACCTTTGTTCTTCTTAAAATCAATTAGTAAGATGGTAAATAAAAAGAAGGCCAACAGAACGCCTATTCACCGATCTGTCCGTATCTCCAGGAAGCTCCTCAAAATTCATCTCTAAAGAGTGTATCAACTCTTCCTTGTCTACTTGTTGAATTTGAAACTTCAGAATCAAAAGCCATATAAGCCCTAACGTCAGCTTAGTGTTTCCGTCTACGATGTCTTCACTACCAATGTTCGATAGAGATTCTCCTAGATTTTTTTCCAAAAATTGCAAAGCTTTTGACACGTTAGACATGTAGTGAATGCGCATGGACAGCTTCTCTGGTTTAGGAAGAGATTGTTTAGAAAGAGTTTCTAGTAGTTTAAGTAATAATTTTCCATCTCTAAGGTCTAAATCGATAGAAACGACCTGGTCCTCTTCGTCTACTAACTGTGAGTTGATCCATTTGGTAAAGGTTTTCTTTTGAATCTCTTCGTAAGTAAAGGCAAGCTCTCGAATCTTCTCGTCATTGTAATCGGACTCATTGTATTCGGAACCAGTGGAGGTGGACGAACGAGTGGGCGAGCGATATGCAGATAGGCTTCTTCTAAGGGTGGTCCACGACATAGAAAAACACCTTCACGTTCCAAATAGAAAAATTATTGGTGTCTTCCCAACGTCTTAGGCTATTTAAAGGAGTACAATTTAACCAGCAACAGTATGGTTTCTTAACGGTGAGCTAAAAAAGTAAGAGTAATCCTTGAATTTCGGCACAACACAACACTACGCAGTATATGCTTCTAGGTCAACTGTTGGTGGTATACACTTCGACTGTAACCTCCAATCTCGATGCCGGTTAGTCTCCCACCAATAAACGAATGAGCATCAATGAAGAAATTAAGGTAATTTAAGAAATATCATCAATTGAATCGAACTCTATTTCACACATCAAGCACCTTCCCTCATCCCAGATTTTTTCAAAGCCACCATTTGTAGAGGATTTTCTCCTCCTGCTTTCCCCTTTCACACCCCTTTTTGCCTAGTTGTGAGGTTGGGATGATTTACTGATTGGATAGCTTTCTCCATCCATTATTGATATTTCTCCAACTACGGGATGGATCTATTCCAGAATAAAGCTAGGAATACGTGAACAATTAAGAAAAAAAAATACAACGTCGGTTTACCATACAATTCCTACGGTGGTGAACAATAGAGAAGTTTACTCTCAACTTTTCATATTCATACTGTCATGAGCTCTCCTCCAGCAAAACGTATTAAAGTAGAGGTAGAGCAGGAGACAGAACAATCCCCCAAGATTGAGATTCAGAACCATAGTACACCATGGGGTGAAAAAGCCGTCGGCATCACCGAATATGTGAACGCAACCATTCCAGGTTTCTCAGCCATCATAAAACAACGTTATTCAGATTTCTTGGTTAACGAGATCGACCAAGATGGTAACGTAGTCCACTTGACTGATTTCTCGATTCCCAAGAGCACCCCTCTGGAACCTCCCAAAGAGGAAGTCCCTTTGCTGTCCGTTGAAGACAGTGTTTCTAGCTTAGCTAACTTACTCGGCAACCTTGAAACCCCCCAAGCAATTCAAAAATTACTCGAAACCAAGGGTGAAGAGCCTCAGCATGTTTTAATCGAGGCCATCGATGATAAGGAGAAAAGAACCGAGATTCATAGGTTTTTCAAAAATGCTTTTGACCGAAAATTAGTCACGGAGGCTTCGGAGGGATGCATCAAAGTCAGATACGTCGCTGAGGGTGTTGACAGAAGAGATAAGAAATTCCAACGGAAAAGAAATGACTGGAATGTTGCCGAAGGAGATTTTTGTCGATTTGTACTTCACAAAGAAAATAAAGACACCATGGAGGCTGTGAATATGCTCTCCAAAATCATGAAAATGAGTTCGAAAATCTTTTCCTATGCCGGAACCAAGGATAAACGTGGCATCACCGCACAATGGGTCACGGCCTACCATGTCAAACCTGAGAGACTGTCTGGGTTGAACAAACGCCTTCGTGGCATGCAGCTTGGAAACTTCGGCTACTGCAAAAGTAAACTTGACCTTGGAGACTTGAAGGGAAACCATTTCTCCATCGTTCTCAGAGATGTCGTCGTTGAGTCCGAGGAGATCATAGATAAAGCAGTGACCACGATCAAGGATAAAGGCTTCATCAATTACTTTGGCATGCAGAGATTTGGCTCTAGTGGAGCCCCCACACACACCATAGGCAAGGCCATGCTACTTGGACAATGGGAGCAGGCGGTTGACCTTATCCTTATGCCTCGTGAAGGCGAGAACGGGGATATCGCAGAGGCCCGTAAAGAATGGGCTCAAAACCATGATCCCAAGAAGGCGCTCGAGGTATTTCCCAGGAAATGTGTTGCAGAGACCCACATCCTCTCAACATTCGCCAAGAGTGGACAGCAACGGGATTTCCTGGGTGCTATCAAGATGATTCCCCGCAATCTACGAATGATGTATGTTCACGCGTATCAATCTTATGTCTGGAACCACATGGTCTCCCAAAGAATTCAGCGCTATGGCTCTGATAAGCCTGTTATTGGGGATCTTGTTCTGGCCAACGAAACCGAGCTGCGGGAAGTTGAGGAGTTGGATGAGGAGTCCAGCCATGCCGTGGCAGTCAAAGTACTGACCTCGGATGACCTGTCCCAATACACTATCTATGATGTTGTGCTTCCACTGCCAGGATTCGATGTGGTGTACCCCGAGAATGAAATTGGTAGCAAGTACCACGAACTCATGAGCCAAGACGGACTCGACCCCAAGGATATGCGCAGAAACGTCAAGTAAGTAGAGCATTGGATCGACTGCTGCGATGATCACCCACTAACCATGGCTTACCTTTTTAGAGAATTCTCCCTTCCTGGATCCTACCGCAAGTTCATGGTTAAGCCCGAAAACGTTTCTTGGCAGACATTGAGATACTCTGACCCTGACGCTACGCTCTCTCAAACCGATCTGGATATCTTGGCAGGCGTACAGCAGCCCACCGGCGAGGCAGATGGCGAACGTCTGGCTCTTCGTGTCTCATTCTCCTTGAGTTCCAGTCAATATGCTACAATGGCACTCCGTGAAATCCTTAAAACCGAAACTACTGGCAGTTTCCATTTGGCATTGAGCCAGAAGAACAGCCAACCAAAACAATAGATACTTCCCTTATAGAGTAACCATACATAGAGGTGCTTGTATATATCTAGTGTAAAGGATAACTGGCATCTGGTGGGCCTCAAACGATCTTATTCTGTTCCCTATTCTATTCAATTGTAATAAACGACGACAGACACAAGTGAATCGAGTGTGTAGCATTAGTATTGGGATGTATCTAGCGTGTATACAACATGTATCCAGCGTGTATTTAACATATATTCAGCGTGTATCATTTGTATTAGCTGCTGGATTATCCTCAGCAACAATCCCATTTACTACAGAGAAAATATTCCGAGGCTACAGCCGGCCTTTCCCCATCACGATTTTCTCCGTCACAGCATATAAAAACCGATTAAACGGATAGAGTCTAGGTAGCAGGCACCATTAAAACTGCCTCTATCTAACCTTAGCTTTAACCGTAACCGTAACCGTAACATAACTTTACTAACCATCGAAAGATGCACTCGCTCTTTTTGTTGGCCTTTGGCTCTCTATTTCTGGCTCATATTCGTGTGAGTGCCGAGTCGAGTGAGGAGAATAAGGATGTGATTAAAGACGTAGATTCCTTACATCAAGGACTTCTGAAATCTTTACCAATCATTGGTGATTCTGGCGACCAATCCGATGGACTCCTAGGTTCAGAATTGAGTCTTGGATTACTCGGCAGAGAAAAGCCATCCTCAAGGAAGTCCTCCACAGTCAAAGAAATTATCGAGGAAGATGTTGATGATGAATATTATAGCTATGATCAAAAACTTCCATCTACTGACCCAGAAATCGAGGAATATCCAAGAAAATCCAGACCCAAGGGTGGGAGAAAATATCGACAAAAGTTAAAGTACGATGACTACGCCAACAGTGTCAAAGACGGAAACGAGGATAGAAAGAAGAAGTCAAGAAAGTGGTCTTACACTACCACTTGGACAACCACCTATCCCACTTCCTACACAACATATTCTACAAAGTATAAACCAACACCTATCAGTAGACCACAATCATCTGACCAACAAAGTCTTCGTGAAAAGCCTACTACCATGGACTGTTTACTAGGAATCGGTAAGCTTGGGTGTGTGTAAGATGAAATGTACCTCCTTTCCATTGTAAATAAATCATCCTATTCAAGGTACGGACAAGCACTCAAGAATCCCTGAGTGTGGCTCTTATCCTCAACTACTGATCATGTAATTAGATTGTTAGTGCTTTGAAGATTTTCCTTGTCTTGAAAATATTTAAACTTATGGAAGTTACCTAAGTTCATATATGGAAACAAGATCTGGTTGTGACATTCTGGGAGCTACTGGAAGTGACTTGGAGAATTAGAAGATTATGTGGTTTTCACTTAGAGATTTATTGGATGTAAAGTTGGCTTTACACTTTTGTTGAGAAGTAAGCAAAGTAATGTGTTGAATGTGCTAAGGAAGGTCCAGCAACATGTGTGCAAAGTTTGGGGTCATTTGGACATGTTTGAGAAAGTCAAGTATTGTGGGTACTTCTAAGTTAGTGAAAAATATTCTAAGTAAAACCCAAGTATGAGTTTTGGGTGAGAGGAAATTGCTAAGTAAATATAGTAAGTATGAGACCAGGTTTGAATAATTAGGTGCTAAATTATGTGCATTTCAACACTCCCACTCAACTAAATATTCATACGCACTAATCCTAAGTGATTTCTTAAATATTCAAATTTCTCTCTAGCTAATGGTTTGGTTAGGGAAATTGCTAAGTATAATAAGAATGAGATTAAGTTTGATAATAACAATTAGGTGCTAAATTATGTGAATTTCAACACTCCCACTTGCTAAATATTCATACAAACATATCCTAAGTGTTTCTCATATATTCAAATTTCCCACTAGCTAATGGCTCTTGATATTCACAAAATTTATCACCTATTTATTCTTACTTGATCTCACCCTTCTTAAATTTACTTAGCAAATTCCTCTCACCCAAAATTCACACTTGGGTTTTACTTAGAATATTTTTCACTAACTTAGAAGTACCCACAATACTTGACTTTCTCAAACATGTCCAAATGACCCCAAATTTTACACACATGTTCCTGGGACCTTCCTTAGTACACTCTACAGGCTGCTTTGTTTACTTCTTGACAAAAGAATAAAAGTCAACTTTACATTGAATAAGTCTACAAGTGTGTTTGAGAAGAAAATTCTTTAACACCAAGATGCATGCTAGAGAAGACATAAAATCCTTGATAAACAGAATCACAACTTTAGTTGATGAAATGGAATCAATTGGGGTATC